>CATIWQ010079121.1:0-35227 GCA_949673415.1 Euphorbia schlechtendalii | reverse complement strand
GAGTTGGGTATTGTAAAAATACTCGGTTTCGAGAAAATTACAATTCATGGTGGTATACATGTGGCGTGTTTTTGGGTTATAGCACCGATATCCCTTTTTGTCAATACCATATCCTACAAAGACACATTTTTCTGCACATGGGTCAAATTTGGTTCATTCAATTTTGGAAATGTGGACATGCACGGAACATCCAAATACCCTTGGTTGGAGGGTTAATGGTGGAGGAATTTTGGTAAAGTTGGCCAAGGTTTGAATTGGAGTTTGGAGGTTAAAGATTTTTGTCAGAAGTCTATTTAGGAGGTAGGTTGATGTGGCCAGTGCTTCCGGCCAGAAGGGTTTCAGAATTTTGGATTCAATGATCAAGGATTGAGTCATTTCTAGGAGGATTCGATTTTTTCTTTCCGAAACACCATTTTGTTCTGGTGTATGCAGACAGGTGGTTTGGTGGATAATCCCTTGGTTTTGGCAAAAGGATTTCATGGCTGAGTTGACAAACTCCCCCCCATTATCACAACGTAGGATTTTTAGAACTTTGGCAAATTGGTTTTGTATCATGGTATGGAAATGGATAAATTTTTCTGCTACTTCAGATTTATTTTTTAAGAAGTAAATCTAAGTCATACGTGTGCAATCATCGACAAAAATGAGAAAATATCGAAAGGATTGCCCACCGATAACAGGCGATGGTCCCCATATATCAGAGTGAACTAAATCAAAGGGTGTATCCATTTTGGTATTGTTTGGTTTAAAAGTTTGTCTGACTTTTTGCTAGCACGCATGTTTCACAATGAACTTTATTCTGAGAATTAAACAATTTAGGGAATAAAATTTGTAAATAACCCATGGATGGATGCCCTAGTCTTCGGTGCCATAGCCAAGCCTCTCTATCTATAGTTCCATGAGTAAGCAAAACAGTACTATCTTGAGCAACCTCATCCACGTAGTACAATCCTCGACGTTCAGTGCCACGCCCAATAATCATACCTATCCTGATATCCTGCAATACACAAAACGTAGGATGCATTAGTACTGTACAGTTCAGCTCTCTTGTGACATGACTAATAGATAACAATTTGTGAGATAGTGACGGAACATAGAGATAATTGGATAATTTTAGAGTGGGTGAAACGTTGATTATTCCGGCCCCATGTACCGGGATTCTTTCCCCATTGGCAACAATGACATGGTTTTTTTAGGATTTTGTTTGTGTTTGAATATCCCAGGGATCACAGGTCATGGTATCTGTAGCCCCACAATAAAAAATCCAAGATGTAGTCTTGGAAATATTTTTATTTTGGGCAAGACTTGCAAAGGATAGGGCTTTAATTGAGTTAGTTTTGGTTGAATTTGGTTTGAGTTGTTCAGTTTTATTACATAAATGCTTTTGTGGGTGATTTTGAAAGTGGGCCGGATTCATGGGTTTAGTTAAGTTGAAATTAAAGGGCAATGGGCTTGAGCAGAAATTAAAAGTAGATGATATTGAGAAAAAACCCTTGGATATTTTCTTATAAGAACCCACATTAGGGTTCCCCTCTTTTCCCGTTACCGCCATCACCGCTCCTCCCATTTCTGCTACTGGATTGGTTTGGTTGCCTCCGCTGTTACCGGCGGCCTCCGAGCTACCCACGACAGTGGCGACCTTGCCTCCGATGCCTTGAGCCCTCTTTTTGCTTTTATCTGGCCACTAATAAGGATATCCGATTACTTCAAAACACCCATCCTTTGTGTGTTTTGTTTTTCCACGGAGAGTGCACTTGAGATCGAATTTATCTTACCGAAATGATGTGCCTTTTCCGGGGCCTGACCGTCTGCCTCCTTGTGCCGCCATAGCCTCTGCTCCAATTGGATTAAGGCCACTGCCTATGCCGCCTTCTCTCACCACGGTTTCTGTTCCGAGAATGGTTGTTCGGGCCATTTCCTTTCTGACTGCAGCATATGCCTCTTCAGGCGAAGGTAACAGGTCTTGTCTCAAAATCTCTCTCTTTATTTGATGATGTTCTTTATCTATAACATTCAAGAACTGAAATAATTTCTGCTCTTGACGTATTTTATTGTATGTTGCTATATCCACTTCTGAGGTCATCGGGTTTGGCTCTCTCCGATCGATTTCGCCCCATCCTCCTTGCAAGGTAATCCAGAATCCTTTTAATGCTTGTCCATTCTGTTTCATTCCATTAACTTTCGAATGAAGATCGAAAGTCTGCAGTTTGTCCTTTCCGCTACTGTATGTTGTAATTAGGGTGTTCTAAAGCACCCTGGCAGTAGGGAATTCGGTCAAATTGCTAGCCAATTGAGGCTCGATGTTCTGAATAAGCCATGAGAAAACGATCAAATCATTCTGTTCCCATTGCTCATAAGCTTCTTCACCCGGCTTGGGTGAAATTGGAATTCCAGTTAAGTGGCTCAGTAAAGCTTTTGATTTGCCTCCGATTGCTACTTTAATCATTCTGGCCCATAGCACGTAGTTGTTATTGTTGAGTTTGATATTGATATTGAGGTTGTCTGATAGCGTTTACCTTGAATTTTGATGATTAAGGCTGTATTTTAACAAATTTGCAATTTGTATTGACAAGTTGTTATCGCCGCCCTCAGACTGCCTTTTTGAGTTCCTGTCTCCGAACTTGGTAGCCGAAGGTTTTTGGGTTTTTCCAGAGATGGATAAATCGCTTTCATCTCCGGACATGGTGGTTGGCCTCCTTTTCGGTAAGCCGGTAGATGATGAGAATGCAAATTAAGGTCACAGAACAGTAAACCGCTCTGCTGCTATGTTGGCTCTACTGAATTAATAGCTAATATTTGAGAAAATGTTTCTAAGAGAAAATGTTTCTCTTTGTAATGTAATTGTATTTTTTCTTTGTGATTACAATGCCTTATATAGGCTTACATTGAGTGTGAAAGTAGATTGTAGTGGAATAGTGGTTGTTGTAGTAGTTGTAGTGGAGTAGTGTTGTAGTGGTTGTAGTGGTTGATTATATTTTCTTTTAACATTTATAATATCTTGTATAAAGGCGTTATAACATGTCTTGTATAAAGGCCTTGATTTCATGTAACAACATAAGAAATAATTTAAGAGATGTAACATCTATTTATTTGTGGTAGACTTGTCTGAATTTCTAAAATTAACTTGCTCGACTCTCTCTGTGAATTAGCTTTTGTTCTTTTACTTTTTTTTTTTTTTTTTTTGTCGTTAAATTTAACATATGCTTTCAATTGTTTTGTACACACTTAAGTATTCCATTTTTTTCTCTCCTTTTTCTATTTTTACCCTTCTTCACTTTGTCTTTTAAATTGTTATTTTCGTGATTTATATTTAAGTGAGTATATTATTATTCAGATGTAACATTAAATTAAACCAGATAAAAATTGATACAACAGATATACATTCATGATTGAAACAGTATTGAACAGATTAAAATGTCACATTGAATCATAACGAAGGTGCCACTGCCGGAAGTAAGCAATGTTTTATTGATTATGCAATTGCATTTACAATGAAACTTGAGAGAGCTTTTAGCATGCTTTGTACACTACTTTTTATTCAGCAATGGAGGACACACATAATATCAATATTTTGTTTAAACTAAACATGTTTGCAGGCAAACCCATTAAAACTTTTTGGGTCATATGGTGAAGTTAGTTTATTCATTTCATCCCTTTACATATATGTTTTCTAGTTGATCCTTGTGTTACATGAATTAATTAACTTTTTGGATTACTTGGTATAAATTATTTTAGTATAATATGACTATCATGTAATATGTATTAAAGGAACAAAAAAAAATGTAACCAACTGAATATATGTATGACAGAGATATTAAGTGAATAAATTTATCTTACCGTTGGTCCAAAAAAATTCTTTATGTCCAAACAAAGTTATCCGTCATCCTACCCGCACCCACTCTTTTACGCCATATTTAAACACCCATTTTATTTTGAACTTCGTATATAATTATTCTATGTGACATATGAGTTTCATAGATTACATTTAGAGCATTAATGAAATAGTTAAATTAAAGAATTTAATTAACAAAGCATCCCTTTTTAAACTAATATCTCTTTTATTATTTATTTGCCCATTAATTAAACACAGTCCACTATTACCATCACCGAGACTCGTAACAAGCCAATTGAAAATCACCATTAACAATAATTAATAAACTGCTTCATCTTTTTTCCATCTCTAAGACTTCCGAATCCATAGTTTTTAGTTTATTTGATTTGTCGATATCACCAACTGTTTTGCCGGTTTTAACGAACCACAAGACTGAAATCCAAGGCAGTTCATAAGGTAAAATTTAATAATTATTTCTAGTTATTCGTATAGTGATATTATTTGTATAATCGATATTATGTTACTGAATTGTATGATTGAATGTAGAATTTCAACTGATTAGTAAGGTTGTGTATTATCACAATTATTTTCATCGATTTCGGTCTCTGATGTGGAGGTAATCTCAAATGATTCAATCAATTTGGGGATTCTTTAGTAGATAAGATAAAATGATTTTTTTTGTTGGGGCAATTTCGTGTTTATTGATTTAAATCTATTCTCTATTCATTCTCACAAGGTGTTTGATTAATTTACTAAGAGTAATAATTATTTAGAAATATAATTTTGCACGCCTATGCTTACAATTTGTATAGTTTAAAGTTTATATGGTTTTAAATTTACAGTATGTATGGTTTTACAATTTGTATAATTTACATTTTGTATGAGTCTAAACTTATAGTTTGTATGGTTCTAAATTTCGTATAGTTTTATGCATATACTTTGTATGGTGAATGTACCTATTCTTTTGACATTTAGTTATATTTATATTCATATTTAAATGGTTTATACTTTGTATGGTTTTTTGCTTGTATTTTGTATAGTTTATAGTTTGTATGATTTTCTTTGAAACTATACATTCTACAAAGTATACGTTGTGAAGAAAAAAACAATGCTTACAATTTGTATGATTTTATGTTTAAAGTTTGTATAGTTCACACTTTGTATGATTTTATACATAGAGTTTGTATATATGATTTGTATTAATTTATGTCTATAGTTTACCATATGTATGGTTTTTATGCTTAGAGTTTATATATTTGTATAGTTTTATGTCTACAATTTATAATTTGTATGGTTTTATTTATACCTTAATTCTTGATACAAAATCGATATTGACAAAGTAACATGGAAAGAAAGAAACTGATATGATCTCAATTCCCTAACAAAGAAGAAGCGATAATTTTTAGACACTATTATAAGGGTATGGAAATAAATCAGAAGGAGTATTTTGTTAAATTAAATATTAAAAAAGTAATAAAAAGATAACAAATTTTAAAAAGTGTTATTTTATTCAATTGAAATCCGATAGGGCTCAAAAACCACTATTACAGTTTTATTTTTAGCACACAAGGTCGAATTTTGACCCACTAAATTTATAAGGTCCGAAATTTTAAGAGTTTGGTTATCATGCAAAATACTTGAACTCGGTCAAATAATAGTAATTTTTTATAATTTTTATATTTTATCTGATTAGATATTATTTTATGGTGGATAACTAGTTGCTGCATTCAGACATTTTATATATAATTTATCTCTTCTATATCTATTTAGTTCATATGAAAACTTTAAAAATATTATGGGTGGGTGATGAATCAAATTTGAATATTACCTTTTAAACATGTCTTTTTTTTTTATCACACATTAAAACTGACAAAAGTATATAGTGTTTATCAAAAAATCTTTTTACCTAGTACAAGGAAGGCCCACTGCTGATTAGTTTTATTCTTTTTAATTTCTGTTTTGAATGATGAGTACCATCGAAGAACTACTTTATAAAAAAAAAAAAAAGATAAATGAATCATTACTTTCGTTAACTTATCGTAATAAAATCGAATATTATCCCGAACTTATAAAATTATTAATTACTTTTTTAATTTAATAAAAATGAATTATTTAACCTTTTTGATTTGTCTGTTCAATGATATATCAAGATTCGAAAGTGAGAGTTTCTTCAAAGAATTAAATATTAAAAATACTTTCTTTACCAATTTCAAATCCTTTTTCATTTTCTTCATTATTTTCATATTATATTTTCGTTTCTTCTACCCTCTCTCCATTTCTTTGTCTTCCCCGATTGAATCTCCCCGGAGAACTCGATGTTGGCGGTGCCTTTGTTTTCATCTCCTTTTTTTTTAGAAATCACGGTCTAGTAACTAATGAAGAAAGTTAAGCATCTCAACGAGGTTGACACATTTACCAAAACTCCGTGGGAACTAGACATGCAAAAAAATTTCATTAATGAAAATGTAGTTCTCAAGTTTGGTTTCATCTACTTGATCTCCCCTCTCTTCCACATTCCCTTCAAGTAGTAGATTCGATGAATTTCACTCACTCCAAACACGATTCCAAAATCCCAGGCTGAAATTGGATATAGAAATCCAAATCCAAAATTCAAAATCCACCGCCGCTCCACCATCTCCTTCAAATTGAACACCTGATTTTGAATACAATCTATATGGGTTTGTTGATATTTGAAACCCATTAAATCTAGTTCAGAGGGAGCGTTGGGAAGCAATGAAGAAGACAAAACGGAGAAGAAAAACACCGTTGAAGATGAATTTCCGTCGGCGCCGGGAAAATATTTACGGAATTAATATTGGAAGCATAGATTGATATTGAAGGTCAAAATAGTTCAATCAGTGTAAAACGATAAACCTGTAAAAAATTTAACAAGAATTAGAAACATGCGTATTTAATTAAACATTATTTGGATGAATGAATTCTATTTTCTGTACTAATATTTAATCGCTCAATAATTAATAGACAAGTACGATGAAATGATGCAGATTGAGCATGTAAAGATCTGATATTGCTACTTTGAGGGGGATTCAATGGTGAATTTCATGAGAGTTGAAGGTGAAATGGTAGAGATGGAGAAAGCCATAAAGCTTAAAAGGTTGATGGCCAATCGGTTCATTTCACACTAATTTTTGTTTTAAAGTTGTTTATCAATCATGATGTTAACTAAACCAATAAAATATTTATTACTCCTATAATTTTTGTTCATTTAAAAGTTGATGAGATATTTTATTCTTTTATCATTTTTAATATACATTAGATAAAGGTAAAATAGATAAAATATTTAAAAATGTGTATTGAAATCTCAACAAAATACTTATTTTGAAATTTTATAAAAATCTTAAAATAACAGTTATTTTCATTATTTTAAAATGGACACGAGAAGAAAATGAGTAGACAGGTGGTTGAATGAATTGAAAAAATGAACAGACAAAGAAGAAAGGTCGTGGCAAAAAAAAGAAGAGAATATGTCACGTGTCTAAGCTCAATTCATTTGACTAATTTACAATATACATGTTCGAGGGCCGGGCGGCGGAAGCGGGTTTGGACATACATTTTTTTAGAAAATCTTGCCTGAGTTCGAGCCTGTCAAAGCTCGAAGATTTATGGGCCGGGTTTGGTTTTTATGTAAATATCCGAGCCCGATCCGATGAATAATTTTATATATTTATTATATATTTATACGTTAAATTTATTATTATTTTAAAATTTTATATTTTATCCTATTAAATTTTTATACTTGTTTACAATAAATGTTACTAAATATAAAAGATTTTGAGTAAACAATACAATTATATTTAAAATTTAAACATATTTTGACTTTTTTTATATTTTTCTATTAATTTAATAAAAAAATTAATAATAAATAAAATATTCATAGGCTTGGGTTGGGCTTAGGAATGACCTTATTAGCCCGACCCGAGCCCGAAGTTCTAAAGTTTGGGTTTGGACCGGGCTTGGGTTAACGTTTTTTGTAAAAAGCTCGCCAAGCCCGGCCCGGCCCGCCCGACGAACAGGTATAGTCTGCAACATAACACATAACACAGTGTAATATGTGACTGGTCAATTTGGTTTTGCAAGTGAAGTGGTTCACTTTTACCAAGTTAAAATGGTAAATAACCATTTTGTAAGTTTAGGGTAATATTTGACTTTTAATGCAGAGAAAATGATACATTTTCCAAAAAAAATAGTGCATTTAAAAAACATAACTTACGGTTTCATTCATTTTAGAAAATATGTAATGTGAGATTTTTAAGAAAATATATATATTGTGGTTTGTGATCATTAGTAAAAAAATGATTTTCAATCTTTAATTAGGTCATAAAAATGAGTGATATTATCAATTTTGAACTGAATATTTGAAATAAATATTTGAAACTTAGTTAATAACAATACAATACATCTTAAAAAATAAAATTTAGAATTTTTTTAGGAGTACAAATATTTTTTTTAATTTATATGTGATGACAGCTTTAAAAAATCATAATAAAATGAAGAATTTCCGAAAATCACTCAAATTTTGATGTATAATTCTTAAATAACATGGTTAAATTTAAGAGTGTTAAATTAATTGAAATATTTCCTCTAACACTATTATTTTTAATGAAATTTTTTTTTCTTTTTACTGACAGTCAGGACATCTCCAACCTTACACTTCCACTTTTCACTTCAAATTCTATTTAACTCTATAATTTGAAATTCCTACTGTTTTTTTTTTCCAACCATACACTTCAAATTTCATTCAAATTTTAAAACTATAATTATAAAAGTAATAACATGTTTTAAAAAAATAAATAAAATAATTTTTACAAATAAAAGAACATTAAATTTTCATATATATATATATATATATATATATATATATATATATATATTCAAACCATAATAATTTTTTTTAAATAAATTTAGAAGTTGTGAACAGTATTAATTCAAATTTGAATTAGCACTGATCACATTTCAAAATTTGAAGTTAAAAATGAAGTGAGATCAGAGAACTCTACTTCAATTCTAACTTCGAATCCACACTTTCACATATAATTTTTTTTGAAAAATAAAATATGATTTTAAAAATGAATGAACCATAAATTATATTTTTTAAATTTACCCCGAAAAAACAAGTTTTCATAAAATACAAACAAACCATTAAAATACTGTAAAATGCATTTCTACTATTGGAAAAGGGAAAGAGAGAGAAAAAGTAATCTACTTCTTCAAGACGTTTTATGTTGAGAGGAGAGCATTGTTTGGCAACAGATTATCAATTCAATCTCATTTACATGGCTTAGATTACAAACTCTACTCTCTTTCTTCAATGGAGAAGAACGATCGATTTCCTACTATTCCATCCAATTATGTTACTCTCTCTCAGCTTCAAGAACGCTGGTTGAATGAGAAACAACTGCGAAATCTCAAGGATAAGGAGAAGGAACCACAAGAGACCGAAAATCAACAGCTGCTGCTGCCGCGTTACCAACAGACTGAGGACAATCAGCCAAAAATAGACGCTCCAAAACTCAAGGAGGCCTCAGAAAATCGAAGAAGCGACAATAAGACATATCGAGGAAGCAATCAGAATTTCAAGCAAAGCTTTCCCTGCGCTTCTTCTAAGGAAGCTTTAGTTGGTCTGGTGGCTGTTGTCGAGGAAAAGGAGAACGAAAGTGCTGGTATCGAGACGAAGAGTAAAGATTTGGGAGATGATACGATGGATCAGAAGAGGAAGGGAACGTTGAAGAAACGGAAGTATAAGAAGAAGCGTGGACAGAAGGAGAAAATGGAGAAGGACGGAGAAACCGACGCGCAGGTAGGAGTAGTGATGGTACGCGAGGTACACGCGCCGCCTGCTAAGAGCGAGAAGAGTACTCATTCGAAATATGTGGTAAAGAGGGATACTAGGCCGAAATATGCTGGTATAATTCAGAAGAGTGATGGTACGGTGGAAATGGAGGGGAAATTAAAGGATGTGATGGAGAAGAGTAAAGACACCGTAGAAATTGAGAAAAATATTGGGGATCTTTGTATAGACGAAGGATCTGAGAGATCTGAGACACAAAACAATAATATTAATCGCAGAAATGGTGAATACAGAAGTCGTGGTAAAATTGTGAATAACAGGTATAGTAAGCATAGAGGTGATTTTAGGACCGTTAATCACAGCGATACTGAGTATAGAGGTTACAATGGAGGTTTCAATCGCAGAGTTTCTAACGGAGGTGGATATCGGGGTAACGGGCATTATAGGGGAAGTTATGGGAGGTCAAAGGGGAGATACAATGGAAATGAAATGGTTTGGGTGAAGAAAGATGTTGCTGTTGGTGCTGACGATGCCTGAGCTTGAAGCTGGAGATTCCGGCCAAGGAATTGGAGTGTTTTGATTGGTAAGGCCTATCCCTTTTTTTTGTTTATTTTCCGATTGTTTTCTTGTTGCAACTTCCAATTGATTTGTATTGTTTTAATGTGAAAATGAACTAATTAGAATAGTCTATCTATTGTCTGTCTACTTTATTAGGTTTTACAGCTTTTAGTAGTTAGTAGTACAATGGAGTATACGCTGGGGATGAAATTAGAAGTATGTGGTGCTTTATTCAATAGAGTTGTGCAATATTTAATATTGGAGCACTAAAATATTAGTTATCTCTTCAATGTTTGGCTAAGATTAAACATCATGTATATTTTTTTGGTTTTAAAAAAAATCCTGTTTTCCCCTCTATGTAGGCATGTTTAAGATAATCCATCAAAAGTAATCCGAAGGTAGGCTTTTATGAAGTAAATTCTATTGCATTTATTTCTGTGATGATAGAGATGATGGAATCTAATGATATTGGACTTCCTGGTGTTCTGATCACGATACACTATTTTTAAGGTTTACTCTGAACAGTTTTAGGGGTTCCAAAATCCAAAGACAGGCTCCATTATGTGTCATTTTTTATTTTTCGTTCAATTTATTGAGGCTTTTCATTTGTCTCTAAATTACTTTAACTTATTTCTTATTCGATGGTGCGGTATTTTTATTTCTTACTTCTTGGTGAAAAGCTTGGAGTGCTATTCAGGCGTGTAGCATATCCTAATAATAATTTGCAATTAAATGTATTGTGTATGGTAGATCAAGCTCTGTACTGTGTAACAAAGGATTTCAAGACCATTGAAAATTTGAATGAGATTCATATCATATGAAGTTATTGATATACTATTATCATACTTGTGCAAGTTGTATGGTATATGAGTTAATCATTAAAGTGCTTATCTGGTATTTTTTTATCATCTTTTGTTTGGTTCTATTTCAATTTTAAAAGTAATTCTAAACTTAGGGAGTTGATACTGAAGCTTGAGTTTCTGAAGGATGATAAGCAAAATAATCTCTGGCATTCACGGATGTTTTTGATAGTGTAGGTTTAGCAATCATTTTATGATATTTTCAGATTTATCAAGTTGTTGCTTAAAGCCAGAAATGCACATAGATAATTTTGGTTGAATTTGAGACGTTTGCAAGTGTTAGGAGTAATGATAGTAGATCTTTGAGTTTTGACTCATAGGTTGAGTCACAATGACGTGTTTGCAAGGCACGACTTTGAGCTGAGATATTTTTAACTTCAGCTCCTTGTACATTTTAGTGATTTGAATTTCATATGCTAAGAATTTCGGAGTTATTAGAAGTCATATGAATAAGAGGTTACGTTGAGTCTGTGATATGTGGTGAGAACATGTCCAGCTATTTCATACAAAATAAGAGAATAATTGGAAACAACAGACACGTCACATTCTCATCACCTTTTCTCTGGAGACTTAAACACAGATGTTTAAATGCCACTGTCTATGATGAGAATGAAGAAGATGCTGGATATGAATCGTATGATGAAATGGATATATTACATTTGTTAATTGACTTAGTATGTGTCAATTTGGTAACTTCGGTTGAAACTTATGATTTATTGATTTAGAGTTTTGAGTTCACATGACTACGTGTTCATGAATAATTAGATTAGGTATGGACATTTGTGTTCTGGAATCTTTATTGTTTGTTGTTTTTCTTAGTTTTATTGCACTCTGCAGTGCCTAATGTCGCCCATAGAAACTATGGTCTCTAAGCATCAATTGTCGGAGGTGAAATTCATGTTTAATCTGGTTGCTACTTTTGGTTTGATATAAATACTGAACCAAACATGGTATTTAAAATTAATTAATGTACTTTGGTCTGATGAATTTCTTGATGAAACATTGGGAAAGAACAGTCAAGAGGTTTCTAAGTGTCTGTATAGGATCCACTTACTGATATTTGCCATAATTTAAACTTGTATCTACACATGAAAGCTCAGGTAGAACAATAAAGCTTATGCAGTTCCTTTTACTCACAAGATTTGCACGGAGTACATTAAAATTGGAAAATTATCAATAACCAGTGTCTTTGAATGCAGGTTTGTGGAGATAGCTGGCAGACAATGAAAGTTCATTTGGTAAAAGCAAAAAATCAGATTCTTTTGAAATACAAATTCAGATGTGTTCCTAAAAACCATTCAGACCAATTACAGTTATTCAGACTTCAATATATACTGATGCTTACTCATTGACTCTCTGAATTCTGATTGAAATGCACTTAATAATCCAACACTTTTTGGGCTTCATGAAGGATTCATGCGGAAGAAAATGTCAGTTTTGACTTGTGTTTAATTTGGCAAAAGCGATTTTCTGATGCAACTTGTTTCATTGTTAACTTTTTATTTTGGGGCTTCTTTGATCAGTTTTGAACTTTGAAATATGTAAAAAAATCCGTGGGCTTGGAAAGTGTTAGGCTCGAGAGGTCGAATGAGCATATAAGTGTGGTTGAGTTATAAGGTTTATTAAGCTGTGGCCTAGTTTGGTACTTGTTACATTGTTTTGGGTTTTCCTTTTAATGGTTTTCATGTTTATAAGCCCTCTCTCAGTCGTGTACTTTAGCTGAATTAGACCTGTATCATGTTGGATGTTAGTACAACTTGTGACTTTTGAGTGGTATGTACACAAACAAGCCTACAAAAACTCACATGACTTGCAGTTCACATGGACCCTTCAATTTAAGAAATAAAAAATCACATGTATAATATGTTGGAGCAGAATAAAAAGCAAACATAAAAATAATTACGATAAACAAACTGGATTGCATAATATGTTTGAGAGTAGGGGATGTTCTAAAGAAATTATATTGTTTAGTTTGCGTAGATTATAAAAATGGGATGCTTGTTTATGAATTTTATTTTAGATTTGTAGTTGTTTGCGTGTTCTTTCTTTTGCTACCTTTTACCTTTTGGTTGGACCTTTTTACAGTGGTTTTATTTTTCTCTCTACGTGGATTCATCCAAGCGTTTGGGTTGTTATATTTACTTGGCTTAATCCTTAGATGATTTTCATGCACGAATGCTATCGTTTACAGAGTGAAATAGTGTACCTTCACATATTACATATTTTAATGTGTAAATAATCGCGTTCCTTATGTTTTGATCAAATACATTATTAATTGCATACGTTTTTTAAAATTACTTATAATTCTTTATGTTTTATTATTGTCATACTATAACTTTCTTGTATTTTATATTATTCTTTTTTGTACTGAATTTCTTAATATAATATATTTTTATGAACAAAAATAGTCTTATATGTCATATCTAAGAATGTTAGGAATTAAAATTAATGATTCTAAAAGTTTTCTATTGTTATATTATCTCATGTGATCATAAATTGAAAGTTATAGAAATGTCTTATAACTATAAACCTCGTAATTTTAACAAAATATTACGTTAACAACTCTGGTAAAAAAAACATAATTTAAGATGCAAGAAAGTTATAGTATATCAATGTCAAAATAAGAGGAGGTATAAGTAATTTTCCAAATTACAAAAAAAAAAGTAGTGATGTATTTGATTAAAAACTCAATGAGATTATAATAATTTCGTCATTTTAAATTGAAAAAAAAGTTACTTATGCTTCTAGAAACCTAAGATAAGACGACCTAAGTTTCACAGCTATTAACGTATGAAGAAATTTAGCAGTGTTGAATTGGTTAATTTTGCTAGATACAGGTACAGTGTAGTGTGATTGGGGAAGTGAGTCAGCCATGGTGAAGGTGAAATGCAAGAGATAAATAACATGAATGGTGATGGTGAGCGGCAAGTATGTGGAGAATAATTAGGGTGTAGCTTGGTAGAATAGGTCTTCTGTGCGGTACACTAGGCCACCATCTCTTTTCATCAATTGTTTTGGCACAGTGTTCTATATTAACATTTTAGGACTTCATTCACATGTACCTACATGCTTTACAATCCTGTTCGTATTGTAGTCTACGTTATTAAGTTTATCTTATCCAGTTCAATCTTATCAACAATATATAAGCAATGCCACTCCTATTCAGAAAAACACTATGCTATCAAAAGTTTTTGTAGTCTTCTTCTTCTTCTTCATTCATGTTCCTAGTTTGTTGGTGGCCTATGAATTAGATAAGAAATTGAGGCTTTTTTTACATTTTGGAACTATATGGAAGAGTACATTTGATTTAAGGATTGAGATTCTCTAATGTTCAAGATTGAACATTACTCTAATGTATTAGTTATCTCTCCAACTTTTTAGTAAAAGAAAAAAGAACACACTTTCAATCAAATCCAACCATTTTTCAATGAATGAATGAGATTATTTCAAAATCATTCTAATGTTAAAAATGAACATTAAAGAATCTCAATCCTTGATTTAACACCCCCTCTTGTGTAGTTGTGTTTTCTTTAATAAGTTCTATTTATACCATTTCAATTGATTGCATATGCATTAGGCATTTCACATCATGTTACTAAACAGAAACATCATTGAAATCATACAACTGTTTGGATAACACTTTCTAAGTAAAAGTTATTTATGTTAACATTTTAGCTTAAATTAATTAATTCAGTTCAGTTTAACAATGTTCATTTACAAATTTATAATAAAATAAAGGATAAATTGAAAAAAACTGTTCTCGAAAGAAAGCATGTAATATTTCGTGTCGTGAAAGGGGATCTGTGGTTTCACAACATTAGTAAGACAATTATTTTTGTTTTAACACCGTCAGTTTCAATGACATGGCATTTTCGTAAAAATTTCAACTTCTTCGTTGTTCATGTCCTTGCCTAAAATAAATAATCTGCAGATCTGAGCTAACATTGAAGAAGGTAGAAAAATTGATTCGCCTGAAAAGATTGGAGAAGATGCGGCTAAGTGGAGGAGTTCCCGGCAGCCATAGCTTCGCAAAACGGTAGAATAATGAATTGAAAGCCTCTGTATACAATACAAGAGGGATTTGTGAATTGAACCAAACCCCTCCGAAGAACCAGGTTAAGTTTCAACCTAATTTGATAAGTTCGGGAAAAGGTTACTCTGTTTTGGCTTAATCGGTGCCGGATTTCTCTACTACATAGAGAAAAGCGAGCCGCTGCTGGAATTGAATCCTCTGGCGAAAATTTGGGCGAAGGTGAGTACGGTATTGAGAGAGAGTAAATCGACGAGTGCGGGAGAGAAGAGGAAACATCCATGTGAGTTTTACCGAGTTATACCCATCTGTTTAAGCTGGAAAGATCGTTTTTAAGGATTTTAAGGGTTGTCAATGGCGGCAGCTACTGCAATTAATAGGAAAACAAAAGGAAGAAGAACTGTGTCGGGTAACAGGTTCCACGTTTGATTTGATTTCTTTATATTAATTCATTGTTTTTTTATTTGGGATTTTTTATTGAATTGATTTTTTGAGGTATAGAATGGACATATTGGATTTTGAGGTGAATTAGATGGATGTTAGGGTTTGAAAGGGTAAGAACATGAAGTAGATGAAGTTTTCACAAAAATGTCCATCATCACGTCAGTAAAATTGACGGTGTTAAAGGAAAATCATTGTATTAGTAACGGTGTGAATTACAGATTCCCTTTTACGATCCAAAATACTACAAACCTCCTTTTGAAAACGAACAATACCACATAGTATTTTTTTTTTGAAGTTTAACCTAAAATAAATTCAGTACCCTTCAATTCCACTCCTAGAATTTAAAGAAAACATAGCTTAAATTATGGTTTTGTGTGAAAATTAAAAGAGCCAAGTATGATATAGTTTGAATATAAATTGGCATATAACACATGCTACAAGTTTTTGAAATAATAGAATAAAGCCTCCCGAAACTTGACATCTTTTACTACTTGTAATTCTCAATTATGAAAAGTCTCTATCAATCCCTTAAACTTGATAAAAAATGCACTCTCCAATCCCATCATTATCGCGTGTCATGTTATGATTGGTTTGATATTTCAAAGATTGTAAATTTTTTATTTTTTTCTCTCTAATCAAAATATGACACGTGCTACTAAGAGGGGTGACGAGTGCATTTTTACCAAGCTTACGAGGTTAGAAAAGACTTTTCGAAATTAAGGATGCCATGCGATGAAATGTGACAAGATTAGTGTGATATTTATTATATTATGTATTACGCCTAAAACAAAAGAGGGATGGAAATGTAATTTTCTTAGGAATGGACGGAGTGGTTAGAGCAGGAATTACGGAAAATGGACTGGCAAAGGGCCACAACAGAAGAAAACAAAGTGAGGCATGTGCACATTTGTTAGTTCATTACTTATATGGGTCCATTTTTTTGTTTACTTTATTTTTATTTAGTCACACCAACACCCTAATTTTTGTCCCATCTTCTCTTGAGTTTATAATAATTTCTATCATATTATATTTCATTTTTCTATTATTTGTTCCCATTACTTAGAGATACTTTAGTTGACCCAATTTATTTCGTGTTATTATTATAACCATCCAATTATATGCATTAATTAATTAATAATTTTGATGTGTTCAATTGTACACCATGCAATTTGATTTCTCATAAGTATAGTCATCTTGACATGATATCTAATGTTAGATCCATAACACAAGTTATTTCTCACAAAAATTTAAGATCCATAACACAAGAATTAGAATAATAATTTGCAAACATGTACTTATATTACAGAATTATGTATAATGTAAGTAATTTTTTTAGGAGAGATTGTACAGCCTAATGTAGTGGCTAGACTTGATAATTCACAGTTGAAGTCTACTACACTTTCCTTTCATATATAGTTATAAAAAATGACAGCCATTTATAAGTGTGTGATAATACGTAATATTCGATGTTCTTCATCTTCAATTTAATTCAAAATTCTGCAAACTTTGTGCTTTAAACATCAACCAGTATGTAAAGTGTTACTCATTAATAGATCTGAGCAATTTTTTCAAACAACTAGACTCGTCTCTGTTAGATGGTTTTACATAAATATATGAAAGTATTAATAAATAAATAAACAAATAGAAAGATTGACCAACATTATTGGGAGGGAGGGTCCAAGAACAGCTAGAAAAGATGTACGAGGGGATTGAAATGATTTCTACCTTAAAATAGGAAACTTATTTTGTCCACTAAAGCGTATTATTAACCATACAAATCTCACAGTGCACCCTTTCATTGTTTTCTTATTTTAAATTAAAACTAACCACTCTATAATTGTAAGTGACCCTTCATTTCAATATCTTCTTCAATTTCTTTTTCACTTTTAATTAATTGTTGATTGGATCAATTAGTCTTAGTATTAATAAGACAACCCAAATCAACAGTAAGGATATATTAATTGATTATTAATCTACCACGTGCAAAAGGAAATCTTAATCTAGTGAACAAGAAATTAACAAAGTGTTAATGATAAGTTCTCTGGGTACACCCAAGCACTTTACAGTATATGATCATGTGATAAAGTTAAGATTAGGGGTTGAAATATGAACTTAGTTGTTTGTATGAGGTTCGTAATTTATTAAAATTTCAACCATAAAAATTAAATATATGATTGAGATTAATTAAACTTTACTGCTTTACAAATTTTCAATTTGAAAGAATTCTAATCACAAATTATATGAATATTGAAGCATGCTGTATATCTATTATAAAACATACCATTTTCGCATGATGAATATCAAAATGTCCACCATAAGTTAACAATCTTAAAATCTCTGACATCAGTTAAAACATTAGACTTGTTGAATTTGTTAGTAACCGTTGTGCACGTCACGTTGACTCATTGATAACGAGACATGTTTTGCTAAAATTGAACATATGAGATACCAAGTCGATAGCAATGATGTAAGGTTCAAAAATTCCCTCTAATATATGTGATTTTATTAGTAATTTGTTGTTATACAAAGGCGCCATGCACTAATTAATAACATTCATTACATATGTAGTAAAAAATGCAAAAAAAAAAAAAGAAATGAATAAAGTGGAAGTGTTGCAAATACAAATACAAATACAATTATAATTATGCATGAAATGATGAGAGTTCCCACATCAATAATAATGTTAAGGCTATAGCTTTTGTTGTTTCTTTCTTTTCTCTCTCACTCACTCAAAGTCCAACTGGCAACTTTGATTGACATTCACATACTGATAAACTCTACTTAACGACAAATTTCCAAATCTCTCTCTTACATTGATCAACCCCAACACTAGCCCATCAATTCATTATTCTTCTCTTTTCTTTCTATTTCCTATATATTCTCTTACATTTTTAGTTGAAATTAAAATGGATATATCAGGTTCTGAATGCAGTAGTAGTGGATGTGAATCTGGTTGGACAATGTATTTGGATCAGTCTTCTTTTTCCAAAAATCAGCAAATTGTAATTGAAGAAGAAGAAGAAGAAGAAGAAGATTTATCTATGGTTTCTGATGCATCTTCAGGCCCTCCAGTACATTATGATGATGGTTATAATAAGCAGAAAAAAAATAAATCCAAAAAGAAGACCAATGAATTTGGCATGAATCAGCACCAATATGATGATACTGCTACTTCTCTTCAGGTAATTAATTCAATTTTCAATTTAATTTGGATTTATCATTTTGTTCATTTGTTTGTATTTGTGTTATAATTAATGGAAACTTCTTCTTTATAGAAAGTAGGCATGAACGAGGATGCTTCAAAGGAGGAGAACGTGCTGGAATTTTCACAAGGTTTTTCTGCAACTAATTTTAAGGTAGTTGTAATATTTCTGCAGCACATTGTAATTAAGAAATTAAGCTGTATATTTAATGTCAATATTTATATAGTTTATTGTTTAGCAGGGTAAATCTTCATTCACAAACAACTTCGGATTCTTAAAATCATCTCTTGCAGAAAAGCCAGCTTCAAAACAAACAGGTAAACATCAAATTTTTAGTTATTTTATTACAATAGTACTACTTATTGGAACTAAGTTTGTATTAATTTATTAATAAATTTCAGGAGGGTTGCAAGGAAGAAAATGGAAATGAAGAGAATTCGTGGTTAATTGTTTGCATGTAAGAAAAATGGAGAGAGAAAAGGGGGGAATTGGAACTCAAAAGGGATTTTGTTCCTTTCTTTTTCAGTTATTTGTTTTATTATGGATATTCTACTTCTTTTTCATGTGCTCCTGTCAATGCACACGGAAACAACCTGAAATCATTAATTTGTAAATAACTCAATAATTTATTTTATCAAATTTATGTCTCTTTTAAATTAAAAAAGAAAGCTAACAGTGAAGGGGAAAACAAAACTTCAAACTAACTTCACATTCTCATCAAGTCATTTTCAACAATGGAGATTGACATTAATGATACATTATACTTGTGGAAGTAAAGATCTAAGACTTAGCTCTTTCAAGGAGTTAATTTCACCTATAGGACAATCTTAAAAGCTGACCTTGGATTCCCTTCCAAAATCTTTGGCCGTTTCTCTCTCTCCTTAACGCTCTATCTTTTGTCTTTGCTCCATCTCTTTCAAATGTATGGACTCCTTTTTTATTGTGCATAATACCTTAAACAAATCCTTACACGCCATAAACATAAGGCTTGCATTGGTTTGTCAATAAGAAAATATTGTTATTTATTCATTTACTATGTTGTCTCGATGATTTTTATTTCTACTATAGTTTTCTTTGTTTCGTTCCCTTACAATTGATCTCCCACTCTATTGCTCTATATGAAATAAGAATTTGAGCAACAATATACTTTTACATCAAAAAATATGTACAAATAGAAAACTTATTGGGTATTTTTTAAGGTGGCCCCGGAGGCAGATATCTTAATGGGTTTATATGAACAAAATTTTGAACACCTTCATATGGTGTGTTGGTACAATTACGCTCTAATTCCAGTTTTGGTTGCTGAGTTGAATATGGAGAGCTATTCAATCTTTAATTTGAATGTTACATGTACATAGACAAAAGAGTAAAGAAGGTAAAATAGAGATTGAAAAATAGATAAAGGAGGGTGAGGAAACTGGCGGGTGAATCCTGGTACAAATCTTTGCTAATTGGCCAAAGTTGAAAAAATGGACAGATGGTGTATAAAGATTGTTCCAGAGAGAAGGTGCACAGAGTTGGAGAAATAAATGGAAATAAATCTAATAAAAGAGAGAATTAATAATTATTAGGTGGGTTGATGGGAAAATAGGTTTACGATGATAGAATAATTGAAATAGATCACGGCAGCTTTCAAAATGGTAATCTCCGATGACATGGACTAGCAAACCTGAAATGTTAGGTAAAATAACTGCAATAGAAAATAATACACAAGTTCATGTATGATACAAATGAAAGTAAAATTGAGATTAGATGTATAGTTAATGTACTAAGAATGAACTTAATCCTTAAATTAAATTGAATTAAATAATTGAAATTATAATGAAATAAAAAGTGTGCCATGGTAGCTAAAAAAGGCCATAGGTAGAGTGAGTGAAATTGGGTAATGTAACCAAAAGGGCATGGCTCATTTTCAACCAAAAGGGACCACCATCAGCTCACGCCCCCACCATATACTTCTCAACAATGTGATCAATATTGGATTTGTTGCCATTATTGTTTTTCTTTTGTTATTACATGTTGCTTATTGCTATTTGTTATTGCTAATATTTTTTATCTTACAAATAAAGAAAAACAATTATCACTAGAAACTGTTTTGAGATCGTAAAAGAAGAATTTCTAAACCACTACCGACTCATATAAAACCAACCATAAGTTCTAATTGCATATATATTCAGGGCAATCTGTTATTAATTGATATTTCATAATCCATTGATTCCTTCTTCAATGATAATTGCAAAAATTAAGTAATTGATAAAATAAAGATATGTTAGATTTATGGGATAGCAAAGTGCAAACCTAATTGGGATGTACGATCTTCACCCGCATTCATTCCATAAATGAACAATATCTATATAAAGTTCATCTGCAATATAATTTTTACTATTCGGGAAATTCGATCTCAAAAGAAAAGAATCCAAGTGAATGATATACCCATAAACTTGACACCACATTCAACCTAAAAATTTAAGATAATAATAGCGGCAAATCCATGATTAAATGTAAGGGGGAGGAGGGAGGAAAATTTCATCGAAATGAAGGAGACGTCAACCAAAATGAAGGTGGTGGTAGAAAGAGTAATAGAAGATTGAAAATAAAAAGAATGGAAAAGGAAAAACAAAAGAGTAAGTGGAAAATATTCCAAGATTTAAGAGCAAATCCAACTATTCTCCTATTTTTTAGTTCCTCAAACTCTTTTTCTGCAGGATTTATAGTATTTCTGCTCTAATCATTTTTTCCATTTTTCATTCCTCGTTTCAAATTTTTATAAAATATAATATTTTATCATTATTATAATAATTTCTTTACATCAATTTTATTCTTAATAATAAAAAAAGTATCAAACAAATTAAAATAATTCAAAAGTAAACAAATACAATAATATAATAATCATTCCTCATTTTGAAAATATATCATAAGGAGATTGGTTGGATTTTATCATTTTCCATATTCATTTTCCATTTTGAAGAATTCTCCTTAAGAACTTAAAAAAGAGCTATTGGTTCAAAAAAAAAAAGAAAAGAAAAAGAAAAGTAAAAAAATGAGAGAAGATATAAGAACTGCATCAACAAAATATTTTGTTATATTGTTTAAAGTTGTAACAATAAGTCTTACTTTTTTTTATCAAACAAGTCTTACTCTTTTAGTACCATAGGTTTTTGCTACCAAATTTCGAATTTATTGTGTTACAAAATGTTACTATTAGTAAAAAGTGATTTGTGATCATAACATTTGGTAAAAACACTAAACTCATTTGATTGTAACTTGAAATTGCATTCTTTTTAATAATTAAAAAAAATTTCATTTCCTATGTGGTTCTGAAGAATCTTAAATTTCAATGTACATAAGATGTGTATTGCTTTTTTTACATTATAAATAAATTAAAATGAAATGACATAACAGAGTAAGATGCTTATCCTTTGGAGAATCATATCTTGGTTGTTGTAGAACGATAATAATATAAATTGATAAGATAAAGAATTGAGAGCTAACATTGTTATGAATAGAAGAATCTCTTGACAACAAAAATTAGGGCCTACTCTTCACTCAACTATAATAAAGATACAATTAATTAATTTATGCCTAAAAAGGAGTTTGGATTCATGCTCTTATCCGATATTTATATTATCAATCACCACGACTTCAATAATTGTTCATGAGTTGAACTAACTTGTCCTCTTATGATCATTTTATTATAATGCCAATTTTGTCATTGTCTTCTCCACATAATAAAACACTTCTATTTCTCAATTCTAATCTTATAGTAATAATGCTAATAAAAAAAGAGAAATGGATGTTTATCATCTTCTTCCCCTTATTTAAAGTTTGAATCAGTATAAATTTGTATTTGAATCCTTTGAAGTAAGTGTTGTTAATAACCGTTTGGTGTTGATGGATTTTCTTTATCTGAAACTCGAGTGTTTATAGGAATAGGAATCAAACCCTTTTTTATTAAAAAAAAAAAGTCGACCAAATTGTTTGAGACTGAAACAGCTAAATTCATGAATTTACAAAAGTCCACCTAATACAATCTCATATCACCTACTTTGATTCAGCCAACTAGTCCAAAATCCCACTATGAGGAAATCTCCATATATGTTGTGTCGCGTCTTTAGCTAATTGTATGAGACCATAAAAATCAGGCATCTAATGGATTTTTTTTATGGAGCAATAAATGCAAAAGTGTGTTGTAATTTGAGAGTGAAATGCAACGTAGCAGTAGCACAAAAGCTCTTAGTGATAACGTTTCCAAAACCTACACATATGGCACTGCACATACACTATATTTTGTATCTTAAATCTCGTTTGTTTGTAAGAAAATAATGTGTAAGGTAAAATATTGTGTAAGAAAAAATACCGTGAATGAAAATAAATTATTTTTCTATATTTGACTACATCACTGTAAAATATTTTTCCATATTTGTTTACATTTCTAAAAAATATTTTTCAAGCACAAATTTTATATATATATATATATATATATATATATATATATATATATATATATATTGTAAATTATAAAATGATTATATTATATAAAAACATTATATTAAAATATTAATTATATTTTTATATAAAAATAAATGTAGATGAAGTAGATGAATGCAGTGGTCATATTGGAGGAAGTGGAAATGGTAGGGTGGACATACGGTGGTTGTGGTTGTGGTTACGGTAGTGGGCAACGGTTGGGTGGAGGAAAATGTGGTAGTGGTAGATGTATTGGTCAAGTGATGGATGAAGTGGTGGTGTTGAGGTGGTGGTAATGGTGATGGTGGCGGTGGCGGTGTGGTGGAGAAAATAGTAACGTCCGAGTGAAGTTAGTGTTGGTGCTGGTAAGGTGGAGATGTAGTGGTGATGGTGGTGAAGGAAGTGGTGAATGTATTGGTGTGGGTGAAAGAAGTGGTTGTGATAATGGTAGATGAGATGAGGTAGGATAGCAAGGAAAAATGTTTTTCCATTTTTTTTTATGAGAAAATCTCTTTTTTTTTTAATTTACATTACATTTTCACGTTGACTTGCACAATATTTTACTTTGATTTATTTTCCATGTCAAACAAACATCGAAAAATCCGATAAATATTTTCATGCAACAAGTTAACAAACTAGGAAGGAAAAAAGGACTGAAATTGAAAAGAGTAGGAAGCCCAAGTTCATCCCGTTGCTTGAGTTGAGAGAGTAACGGTACGATCCAATTCCCAGATTGGGAGAAAACGCCTGCTTCTTCAAGATCTAACCAGTAACCAATACACTTTCACAGAAACTCAAATGGCAAAAAAGAAAAACACCTCTTTTAAGGTATCTTGGGCCGAGTGGACGGTTGTCTTGTATCTTTCCTTCCCTTCATGAATCTTCACTTTACCTATCTTCCAATTTCAGTTATGTTTGTGGTAAAGTTCTATATTACTTTAATATCTTTGATCATTTAGTTGGAAATATGTTATAATAATCGTAGTCTTATCTCGTGGGCGTATATTTTCTTCTACTTGATAGACCAATAGACCACTAGACCCTACCTAATTCGGTTATTCTCACGCCCTTTTCTATTTTGGTATTTTTTGTTCCTCTCTTATTTCCCATATCAAATAGTGACAAAATTTCCATAATGAAACATTCGAAATATAGAAATGGTGGTTAGAGTTTCTGTCACACTGAACTTGGATATTCCTGGCTAATGTTTTCCCCCATCTTATTGATTGAGCAAGTCTATTGTAGTACAAATCTTTATTTTACTTGTGCACACACATTTCTAAATTGATGCAAAGAGAGTTTGTTATTTTGGGGCTCTGAACGCAACTAATTACAAAGGGTCTTGATTAATCCATCTTTTAAACATTGCAAAACATTCAGCTGGCTTGTATTCTGGAGCTGTGTGTCCCCCACCCTTCATATAAAACACATAATAATTAAAAGAATTAAATTAAAAAATATAATTTGGTGAAATCAATTTTGCTTACCTTAACAGTTGCGAATGTCATCCCATTAGAGTAGCTTCTTGTGTATCTATTCAAGTGAAAAACATATCCAGTTTAAACGTGAATAGAGGTGACATTTTCGGGTTATATAATTGATACATTTCGGGAAATACACACCCGGAAATCTGGCCATCGAGCACCCATGGCCGCCAATCATCAACAATGGAGTAATTGAGAGATCTTATCCATGCTTGGGTTCCCATAAATGGCACAACACTATCATGATCCCCGCTGTTGAATTTCCATTTCACTTTACAATAGTTAACCAGCCAAAGACAAAGTAATAATGATGATTAGAAAAAAAATATAGGAATAAAGTTGATCGAGTAACTAACCTATAGATTAAAGAACGGTAACCTTTCGTCCCAATGTATGCATGGTACTTAATGCTGCTTGGAATATCATATATGTAAGGTAATCCATAGTTGCATCTTACCCACTGCTTTGTACTTTGCTGCACTAAACAGTTAATTTGTGTAAATGTTTTACTTACATTTGTATAGCGAAACACGTAATATTTCAACTATACCTCTCGTATGTGAAGTGCCTCACGTACTCTGTTATCCCTGACCCAAATATAAGAAAGCACATATCCATATGACTGTATCAAAGAAAAAATAATACAAGGCATGTATATAAGTTTTTTTTTTTCATGCAAACATCACTCGCTTATCTCATTAGTATGTATTAAAAAGAGATGTTGATGTTGAAACTTACGCGACACCCAATTGTAGGAAACCATGCATTGATTTGAGTTTGGAATGATGAGTTTTCATGGAGCGACCTTCTATTGTTAAAAATCTGAAATGGCTTTGGTGATGCAAATCCACAAATGGGTTCCAAAATTTGATTAGTGTTGATCCCTGCTTTGCACTGATAACACAAATGATTTATATTAAAAGCCAAAACAAATGAGAAATATGATGTGTAAATATATGTAATATACAACTTAAACTGTACCTTGTAAAAGTCTTCCATGTGTTTCAAGCACTCTGCGTTGTTGGGATCAATATTCACATAATCTTCTCCACAACTTATCTTCAATGACTGAAATAAGTTCACCACTATTTAGTTACTCATATAATCTTCTACCACAACAACAATTGTCTTAATCCCGTGTCAGGTTAGGTGGAATCGGCTATAAATGGAACTTCTTGAGGTAATGAACACATTTTGTAAAAGAAATACAAAAATGAACTTCTTGAGGTAATGAAGTTCTTGAGTTTAGTTTTCCATAACGGATAAAACAATATAGAAGGTATCTAAGAGCTTATGTGCTACAAATGGCTCATTAGACTAAAGAAGCAATCTTTTCTAATAACGACCAGTTTATTTTGGATGATATTGTAAATTTATAATTTTTACTTGATTTAATATATACTTCTATTTCAATAAAAATTGCTTGCCCGTTTTTTTTTTGGTAACCCACACTAATATCCGTAACGCAGTTTGCAAAAGCTTCAAAATTTGAGTTCAAAACCAATCAAGTAGTAACACACGGTAACAAATCAGCTAGCCTAGTAAAGGATGAATAGTGGAAAAAAAGCTATATTAAAAGGTTAGTTATTTTCTCTTAAAAAAAAAAAGGTTAGTTATTAAGAGGAGGAAAATCACCTGATAAAGTTCATGAGAAATAAGACCCATTCCACGAGCAAATGGGATTTGTGCATTCCCATCAAAATAATTATCTGTAACAGGATTCCCAATTATGTATCCCTATTCCATATATTCAACACCAACACCCTTTTTAATTGTTTCTTCTCATTTTCTACACCAAAAATAAACCTCAATGTGTTTCAGTTTACTGACCTTCAGATTTATCAATGGTTCCCTGCCTTGTTTAATTCCTGCACCAGAACAAGTATAAAACAAGTGCTACAATTGAACTAACTGAATACGGAAGCTAAAATTATTGTACCTTTAATGATGAGTTCAACTATGGCTGGAAGGGTAATTCCAGAGTAGGAGTCCCCTGCTATATACACTGGATTTGACATATATTCTGGATGATTTTTCAGCCACTATTTTTTGAATGCCAATAAAGGGTTAAATATTTTTAAAAAATTTGATTTATATGCGAGAGAAGAAATAAAGACCTTAGTAAGAAATTGGTAGGCTTGGCGAACTTGGAGTAGATCAGTAGATTGATAAGCAAGTGGACTTTTTGCATATGAAAACCCCGTGCCCACTGGAATATCGATAAATATTATGCTTGCCACCTGCATTTTCATATTCATTTGTTATCATCAATATATAATATATGCATCTTTTTAATTTATAGAAAAATATGTAAGATTTGGTTTTATATATCACCTTTGTCCATGCGTGTGGATTCAGGATTAATTTAGGTAAGGTTCCATTGTATTCCACAACCTCAAACATAATTGGTCCTGTTAATATTATCAAACATGATCTAATAAGTTAGTCAACTGCTATAATTTGATAAAAAGAATACTTGTTTTCTTTTTAGATAGTAATTAAATTCAGTTCAGACAGGCGACAAGAAATCGATTAACTCTATAGCTTAAACTGATAATGTCTATTTCTCCAAGAACAGTATTAATTACTAAGACATCAAACATACTTATTTTGATTTATTAAACATATGTTTTGGGAAACTTGAGGAAAAGAAAAAGGGTACCAATTTCATAGAGAAGAGCAGACAAGGTAGAGCAGCCAGGTCCACCTGTAAACCAAACCAAAACTGGATCTTGTTTTGGATTCCCTTGTGACTTCACAAAGTAGTAAAACAGCTGCACTTCTTCTGCTTTATCCACTCCTATGTATCTGTTTTTTTATTACATCAATAGTAGTGTTAAACAATCAAAGTTAATTGGAATGACGACTCACCCAGTTTCAAGGTGGAAAGGAAGAGGGCCCTCAAATCCTGGAAGATACTTCACACTTGGCTCTGAATCTGCAACCGCAACCGCAACCGCAACCTTTGAGTTCAAGTGCTGTAATAACACAACTATAACCACACCACTGAACCATAATCTGATCTCCATTTTTAATTATTATAATACAAAAACGAATTCAGCACACATTAATTGGATGCTATGAAATTCATTTTGTTTCTTTAGAAAAATGGAATTAAGAAAATTAGAAGACAAATGATGGGGTGTGCGGGTAGAGACGTAGAAGAGTTGGAGATTGAATAAAATGACAAAAACCATAAATTATTCACTCGTTCGAAATACCTATAAATTTGTGGAGGCCAAAAGACAACGGTGACTAATTAGGATCATATGGTAATTATTTTTGTCTTGTCTCCTTAAAGTCATGATTGAACAATCCCGCACTGATTTCAAATATATACTCCATATGCATGTGCCCATTCTACATACCAACTTAGTCTATAATTATCCATTTAAAATATGTTCATCTGATAAAACTATCATTGTCCTTTTTAATTATTATATCAATTTTCACGTTACTAATTTAATAGTTATATTTGTAAAAGGAATTTTTATGATTGATTTTGTGAAATCATCATAAAAGTTAAAGATTATCAACACACTCTCATTATTCTTTTCACACTACTAATGGGGTTTTTACCAATTTATAATTTGCGAAATAAAAAATAATAAAAATGTGATTATCTTTAACTTTTAAAATAACAATGAAAAACATGTAGAAACTATAATAAGTAATCTCAAAGCAGTTCGATAAATTTCAGCATTACAAAATAGGGATTTACTACGCATCGCCCTTTTTCACTTCGCGTCGCCCGTTCAAAAGATAAAAATACCCCCGAAACAAAAAAGGAAAATTTTTTCACCCCTCGCCGGAATTGAAAATCCGGTGACTGTATAATGACCGGCCGGATTTTCTGGCCGGAATTTTATTCCGGCCCAAGCTAGTATTAGGCTGAAATAAAATTCCGGCTAAGCTGTAATGTGGCCGAAAATTTATTTCTGACACCTTACAAGTTGGCCGAAATAAAACTCCGACCCAACTATAAGCTGGACAGAATAAAATTCCGGCCAGGCTAAGGGAGGAAAAAAAATTTTTATTTTTAATTTTTGAATTGAAAATATAAAATTTGACTACGGAAATATATTTTATGACTGATAAATTACATGAACACAATAAAATATAAAGTTCATAATATTAAAATATAATTACAAATTTAATCACATAATTATTGCCACTGTTGCAGCCTCCATGTATACAAATCTTCCCACCCAATCACACTTTCCTTATGATAATTAAACCACGTACTAGCAATTGGAGGAGGTGAACAATCTTCTTGTAAATTTAATCAGAAGAAGTGTTTCAAGATTGATCCGGTATGGGCAATAAAAATTTCAGCACACGGACCATTCGCGTTTGATGTTGTATACAAAGGTAAAACGGTGAAAAAAGAATGTGTAGCAGTGGGCGCAACTGAGTAACCGATATAAATAACAGCAACATTATAGACTGTTGCAATAATGAATAAGTCCTGAATTACATGCATTAAATACCTGTTATTTCGAGTCCATGAACCTCCCGCCCAACTAATACGCTCAATACCTGCATCGATTCCGTCAAAGTAGATTGGTTCGTAAATTTCACGCTGGCAATTAGATCATTGCTGATATTGTTTCTTACGTATTGATATACATCTTCGTTGTTGTAAATGTAGGATGCAACAACTTTTAAAACCACAATTGCCATCTGCTTCCACATTAACCACACCTTCAATGAACGGATGAACAATTATTGGAATGTATTTCATGAACTCAGAAAATTGGAGGGAACTCCACCTGAACCAGTGAAACAAAGCAAATAACTTGTAAATGATAAAATATGAAAAACAAATTAAAATTATATTATTTAAATTATCGAACAGCGAGTTCATACCATATCTTGATGCATTATTTATTGAGGGAACTGAATCATTCCCAGCTGAACTATTACGACGACTGCAACTATTAAAACGTCCATGACCTTTTGAATTATGCTCCCAAGCACTTTTTTCACATCGGGTTGACCTGCTCCCTTTTGGTCTTCCCCTTACATTTTCGTTCACCTCAGGTTCAACACAATCATCAGCATATTCAGGGTGAAGTTGTTCTTCCAGCATAGTTGCCATTTTTTCCATAACAATAGGATGATATGTGTTTACCACCCCCACAATATTTGCGATATGTCTGTGAGCTTCTGACGGATAGCCTGAAAAATCATCTTGTGATTGATCCACCCCTGCTTCATTAACCATAAGTGTTTTCCAAAAGGGGTGGATTCATTCAGTAGAGATATTTACTCTTGCTCGTATTGCATCAGACAACTCACACTCACAAGGTAGCCCATGAGTATTCAGCAACACGTGATAACAATATTCACATACTTCGGCTCCCCATCGTAACATCAATTGGTATTCATCAAACAGTAATTTTTGGGCATGATGAGAAACATAAAATGAGGGCTGCCATGATATTTTTAGGCTTTGCTTGTGCTTCGCTCATTTCTACAATGATTTGCTTAGATTCCTGGCTCATTTGATTATGTTCTGGATGAGCATCATCAAAGTTGTACATGACATGGTTATGCATGCCATGATATCCAGCTTCGATTGTAATTGACCACTTAGAAGTCCAACTGCTCTTCTTCAATTGTATTCGGAAAGGGCAACCGCATTTTTCTGTTTTTGTGAATATTCGTTTGGAAAATGGCAAGTTTTTATCTTTCCCCTTATATGGCTGACCACGACTACATTTGATGAGTCTGCTCTTTGTTGACTTCCAAGATGATATAACGAGCTCGAATCCAAATCCCTTTGAAATACTCCTTGCCCATGCAACTACATCTTCTGCTGTTTGAAATTCTGTATCCGTGATGAAGTGGCTACTGTAGTCAATGTCATCACCATTATCCAACGGAGAAACAAACGCCATAGGAAGAGAGTATGATAAGATGAAGAGAATGCCGGGAACTTTTGCGAATCAAAGAGAATTTTAGAATGATAAGGAAATTGGGAATTATTAGATTGGTGTAGTGTGAGAGAGAAAGGAAACATTGGTGTTATATATAGATATTGGGAAAAAATATAGCTGTTAGGAATATAGCTGTTGGGAATAGTAAAAAGTAATAATGCAAATGCTGAAAAATAACCAGTACGATTTGACAACACTCTCAGTTGGGAAAAGAACAGTAAACTTCCTTAATACAAACTCTGACACGGGTAAAACAAGAAAATACTGTTGAGAATGGTACTATTAATTTGTGTTCTACACAGATAAATATGAACGACAATTGTTCATATTACATTGGTAACAATAATAATGCAATTACAAGAATAATTAAAATTCAGTACCAAAATATTAAAAAAATAACAATTGTTCAGAAATTATCTAAAATAAGAGATACATAATGAATCACTGTGATTCATTCCATTCCCTCAGCAATCCTTCACCATTTCATTATGCTCCGGATATCCATTTGCACCCATTATTGTAACCGCCTTCCTATAACCATCTATAAATCGGTTCACCCTCTATAAAAATATTTACAACATAAAACAATTATTATGTAACTATAAAAAATTAAATAACTTGTAAACGAATAAAATTACTTACGTAATCACTGTTAGATCGAGGCTGTGCAACATCATTTCTCTCCACGTTGATAAGTTAAGGATGTGAATGCTGCTCATACCACCTAAGGTACTCAGGAGTAGATGCACCGGGGTCTTGATCAGCAACCTGAAAATGTGCAACAGACATACAACCCATTATTGGAAAAATAGCCCATGTATCCTTCGTCGTGCATAATGGATGCTCGATCTTGTACGAAATGTTGTTCCACGGTCTGCAAGCTTTCTATGGTGTTAATATAGGCATTGGGGGAATCTGCACATATCCTAACTGCCCCAGCACCCTCCAAGGCATGTAAGGCCCAATAATGTCACGGTATTCAATCCAGCTTGTTTACAAGGTCCGCGGAATAGCTTGACTAGGATTAGGACCATGCAGAAGCCACCTCACCTGCACGATAGTAAAATCAATGATCTGAAACACATTAAAAGCTAAATAAAAATTAGTTTGTACCTCTGCTACAGTCATCTGATCGATGCGCATACGCAAAGAATCCATTTAACAGACACCCTACCCCTCTAGACGGGGTGCCCACGACATTGCCCTAGCTTGTCCTTCTCGAATAGGGTAATGTGTATGAGGTCAAAAATAAGGAAAATACTCGTATATCCAAACTTGGAGAAGAGTCAAACATCCACTAATTTATCTACAATCACCTCAACTAGCCGTTCCAAGCTGACGATACAAGTATGCTAATGTAGCTGCACCCCATGTATATTCACGTACACGGTTCAACTCATCTTTCACCTCTAAAGCACAAGATGGTCGGATTTGGTTACCACTCTTGTTTACAAATAAGGTCCCTGCAAACATCAACCACATCCAGCCGGTCACTTAGCATGGGGTGGTCGATGGCTCTCACGACATTTCTCCATTACTATCTTAGCAGGTACAGCACCGTGCAACCATATTTCCTTCACCGTATCTTCCCCAACCGCAAGCATCTCCATCACTACATTCATCATGTGATCAGTTCCGCCATCCTCTGAGACAAGCAATCCATCAACAGAAATGCCTAAAATATAATGCACATCATGCATCATAATAGTCATCTCTCCAAAATCCAAAAGGCAAGTGGAAAGAATTCGTATCTGGCTGCCACCGCTCAACAAATTCAGATATCAAATCCGCGTCAATGTAATCATACATAATCGAGGGCAAGTGGCTCACCCCAGTCCTCTCGAGAATCTGCTTTCCTCTTCCATCCATCGTCTCAACCAAACTCTCAGTTCTTTCAACCATGACGGTCTATTATAACACTTCAACTATTCCCTCTTATTACCCTTCCAAATCTCAGAATCAACATGATCTAAAAAACTCGAGATCGTGTCACCAATATACGGTCCATCAGGTACAGGCTCGGTAACTATCCACTTTCTCACATGCTCCCTACTACTGGAAGAAGATTTTGTACCGAATCATCCATCACGCTTTCTCCTAACCATATGAGTGTCATCCACAACATCATCGTAATCATCCCCTACCTCTGAGTCCAACATATCATCTAACTCATAATCACCAGCCTGAAAGACAAGTGGATATGCTCCAATGAGACTGTGTGGTGTAGCAAAACCCGAACCTACTCCTGAAGTTGACATGGCAGGGACAATCTCTACAACATCCTCTATCGATACCCGTTGTCTCCGTCGCCTCATAGACGTGTTAAGATCACAAACAGCTACACATCTCGGGTCTGAACCCATCGCATCCTGTATTCAATAAATAAATATTCAAAACAGTTAAAACGAACTTCAATAAAATAATATGTTATTAAAATAAATATTCAATAAAATAAATATTCCGTAAATAAATATTCAATAAATTAATAATCCAATAAATTAAATATTCCGTAAAAAAAATATTTAATCGACTACATATATTTTTCTACCAATATATTTAATCAACCAGTAAGTTCCTCGGCCGAAAATTAATTCCGGCCAATAGTTGGCTGGAAATAAATTCCGGCCGAGGAAGTTGAAGGCCGGAATTTGATTCCGACCAACATCTCACTCAACCGGAATTAAATTCCGGCCAACAATGAAGCTAAGGTCGGCCGGAATTTCGGCCAACCACAAGATTGGCCGGAATTTAATTCCGGCAAACTACTGCCTTGGCTGGAATTTAATTCCGGCAAATTCCGGCCAGTTTCGGGTGCCGGAAATCGGTGTTGCTTTTCCGGCCAAGAAATTGCCGAAAAAGCAGCCTCGAGGTATAACTAAATTCGAAAAAATACCTGAGCCAACGCTTTTCCTTTCCTCCGTCGTCCGTCCATGTTGCCGGAAAATTTTTTTGAAATTTTAGAGAATGTTTAGGGTATGAAGTTTAAGTTTGGATGTTAGAATGGAAAAAAAATGGTGAAGTGGGGTTTTATATAGGAATTAGGGTGAAGTAAAAACGGACGACGCGTAGCAGCTAAGTACAAAATATAATAAGTAGTTTTAATTTGAAAAGACCTAAAATGGTTTATTATCATATTTTAATACCGTTTGAACCCAATTATTCCTATTTATTGTATGTATTTAATTTTAATTGCATCTGCAAATTGGCTTCTCATCATATATTAGTAAATGTTTGTCTATTTTTCTCTATTTTTAAATATTTCTCTGACTTGTACCAAGTGTTAGTACTTGCTCTTTAATGTGACTTTGAAATATTTTATCCATGTCATTTACAAATTACATAATAGTATGGAAAACACTAGATGTTAAACACAATCACCAGATACTATCCATATTAATGTGACTTTTAGATGGAAATATTAACCTTACAAAGCCATATCCAAAGAGACAAAAAAAATTAGTCAGTGCCACTACTTGGGATTTGGGTAACTTATATATTTATCAAGTACACAAATATATGACTAATGTGCATTAAAAAATGCTTCTTATTTTATTTGTGGTAATCATGTCATGCATGAATTGATCTGCACATATGAGCAGTACCATTTGATGTAGTAAATATAAAACACAAGGATAATATAATATAAATAGTTGAAGTCAGAGTTAAGTAATAAAATAAAAAAAAATTATAAAGGGTCCTCTCTAGTCCACCTCTTAAACATATCAAAGCATTCAGCAGGCTTGTACTCTGGAGCTGTGTGTCCTCCTCCCTGTAATTTACCACTTTTATTAAAAGCTCACTAATTTTATCAACTGAGTAAAAGTTTAACTGAAGATTGGAGTTCATTATGGTAAAATTGAATCATTTACCTTGACAGTTGCAAATGTGATGCCATTGGAGTAAGTCCTGGTGTACCTATTAAGGAATGTGTACAAATATATCAAATTTAAAAGTAAACCAAAAGGAGATTTAATTTGGGCAAAAGGACAAAACTGACCCTCCAACTTGGCCATGAACAAGCCACGGTCTCCAGTCATCCACTATTGAATTGTTGAGATTTCTTATCCACTCCTCTGTTCCTATGAATGGCACTACCATGTCGTGATCCCCACTGTTCCATTTTCATTTTAACCAATCAAAACTTAACACGTCATAATTGCATGTCCAGTCTCAATAACGAACCCTATGATTTGTTTTGAAAGTAAGTGATAATGAAGATATTAATGAACCTGTAGACTAAAGAGCGGTAACCTTTGGTGGCAAGATAAACATGATATTCAACACTGCTTATAATGTTCACTTCGTAGCTTATTCCATAATTGCATCTCACCCACTTCTCTATACTTCCCTGCTTCATAATTTGGATTACTTCTCTAATCTTTTAAATAAATTAATCAATTAGTGTTAATCTCTTACCTCTTGTATGTGAAGAGCTTCCTGTACCTTCTTGTCATTAGCCCAATATTCGGAAAGTAAGTAACCATAGTCCTGCATTTAATCACCCTATTCATTCATTTTGCTTTGTTTTTATCATCTCTTATGTATAAATCATGAGTCAGGAAAATGTCAGGTGACTTTTATTGATACAATATGTTGAC
>CATIWQ010079106.1:0-42044 GCA_949673415.1 Euphorbia schlechtendalii | reverse complement strand
TGGTAAGAACATGGTAGTAGTCTAATATTGACAATGAGAAAACATAATTTATAATGATTTTTGAAGTGATTGACAACAAGTTTCTATTTGAATATGTATAATTTTTAATCTACAAAGATTGCAAGACGGAATGTTCATCTTTCGAATGTTGTACAATGGCTAGATTATAAGAACAAAGTTCTCTTTCAAGGTGAATGGCATTCTCCTCTTCATCCATCACTATCATATCATCTTCTTCCTCTGTTGTGGAACCTAACCAAGCAAGTAATATCACATGTAAAGATGAGAATTAGAAAAATGGTATAGAGCTGGTAGGAAGTTGGTATTTGAACAATTTTTCAATAAAATATCTTCATTCATGCTTGATTTGTTTATCAATAATATATATATCAATTTATAATCGCAGGAAAAGCACATCAAGTTCATGTAGAAACTAACAGTGTTGAAAGCTTGTTAAAATAAAATGAGTTTATACTCAATACCAGCATTCTACCAGCAGTATATCAGTTTAAAATAACATGCTTTAAAAACATATAAATACTAGCAGTATATCAGCAAAATACCAGTAGAATACTAGTTGGTCATTTTTAAACTTGCTAAAATGCAGAAATTGGACAAATTACTAGCTGAATACCAGTTGTATATAAGCACAATACTAGTTGGACATTTTAAAACTTGCTAAAATGCAGAAATTGGATCAGTTACTTGCTGAATACCAGCTGTATACTAGCAGAATACCAGTTGGATATTTAAAACTTACTAAAATGCAGAAATTGGATCAGTTACTAGCTGAATACCAGTTGTATACTAGTACAATACCAGTTGGACATTTAAAACTTACTAAAATGCAGAAATTGGATCAGTTACTAGCCGAATACCAGTTGGACATTTAAAACTTGCTAAAATGCAGAAACTGGACCAGTTATTAGCCGAATACCAGCTGTATACCAGCAAAATACCAGTTGGACATTTAAAACTTAGTAAAATGTAGAAATTGGATAATTACTAGTTGAATACCAGCTGTATACCAGTAGAATACCAGTTGGACATTTAAAACTTGCTAAAATACAGAAATTGGATCAGTTACTAGCTGAATACTAGCAGAATACCAAATGGACATTTAAAACTTGCTAAAATGCAGAATACCAGCAGTATACCTGTAGAATGAATACGACTTGACATTTTAAAACTTGCTCAAATGCAAAAGCTGGACCAGTTACTAGCTAAATACCAGCTGTATACCAGCAGAATACCAGTTGGACATTTAAAACTTGCTAAAATGCAGAAATTGGATCAATTACTAGCTGAATACCAGCTGTATACTAGCAGAATACCAGTTGGACATTTAAAACTTGCTAAAATGCAGAAGCAGTATACCGGTAGAATACCAGTTGGACATTAAAACTTGCTAAAATGCAAAATAGCAGTAATATACCAGCAGAATACCAGTTGGACATTAAACTTGCTAAAATGCAGAATACCAGCAGTTTAATAGTAGTATATTAGAATTTCAGAAACAAATTAGAGTATACCTTCAACAACTGTAGATGTTTTATCACACTTTGTTATACATGTGGATAATTGTTCATTAATGTGCTTTGTGATTTCTAGGAGAGGAAAAAATGCAGGAATGTCACTGTTGATTTCCATGGCAGAATCTCCATCTGTAATTTGAAATTCTATCTTCAAATCTTCTGTATCTGCATTTATTTTCAAGCTTTCAACTAGGAACTTTTCGAATTAAGAAAAACTAGAAATTTACGAAATTAAGATGCAAGCAACTTTTTAACCAATGAATTTCAAGTTTTCATTCCATGATCGGTAGCAATAGGAAGTCGATCCATTATCTAAGTTTTAGAAATCAAAATTCAGTTCAGTTTTTACTCAAACATATGCTTGTACTTCGAAATCAAATTATTTGAGATCAGAAACTCACTTGATTGTTGAAGATTTGATGAAATCGCGATTTGATCTTGAAGAAATCTAGATCTGTTGCACTTTTTTGAGTGATTCAGTCCTTGTATAGGACGTATTAATTGTAAAGAGGAAGTTAATATTGGTATGGAATGATAATTTTATATTAGGACGTAAATTCTGTAATTTTGATAATTTTTAGCACAGTTATAAAATTTACCCAATTTATAATTAAAGAAAAAGGGAAAAAATGTAATTTACCAACGCGTACATCTGACGCGAATAACCGACTTACTGGTTACTTTTTTTTTTGAAAAAGTTCCGTTGCATTTCTCTTCATGTTATATGTACGCCCCTTTCAGAAAACTCCTTCGCAACAATCGAGGAGTATCAAATTCCGAGGAATTCGCAATTGTATTGTGGCAGTGTCATTGTAGCCACGGTAAGTTTATCTTTTCTTTCAGTTTTCTTAATTAATGTCACTTTTTGCTTGTATTGGGTATTACGAATCGGTTTCTTGTATTTCTGGTGCAGTTGCTTGTTATGCTAGGGCTTTTATGTGTTTGTCGTTAGTTTCTCGATTGAAGGAATTCAAGATACCCTTTACTGTATATCGATTTCAATTTTAAATGGGTAATGCTATTTTATCCCCTTTTTGTTAGTTTTTGCTGTTTTTTCCTCTTGATGTGTGCTGATTTTATCTTATTTGCTGCAGCGGGGACAGGAAGATTAAGATTGGTATCAATGGTAAGTTTTTTTGATTTGGGTTTCATTTTTGGTTATCGGGTATGTTTATTAGATGAACTGTGGTTTTGGTTTGGGGTTTTAATTTTTGCCAGGGTTTAGAAGGATCGATCGTTTGGTTGCTAGAGTCTCACTTCAGAGGAAAGACATCGAACTTCTTGTCTTTAAGGATCCCATCATTTCTACTAAACATATGGTATGCTATGTTGTGGAGGAATGCCATTGTTGAATTTTGTGTGAGTGATTTGATATATAAACAGTGGCTGTTGTCGGTATTGGATCGCATTGGATCTGCAGTCAGATTCAATTGATTTCTGAGCATGTCATGTTTTGATTGGCACATAATTTTTAAAGGAATCTTACATGATAAAATCAGAACTAACAAGTGCTTTGTCAACAGAAAAACACACACACACCCATATATATATATATAATTAATAGAGATTTATGCTTCAAAAAAAAGTAGTAGAGATTTTATTTCTGATAAAGTCACCCTAACTTCTTTTACCTTAAACTATATATTTTCTACAATATAAAATGTGTGTTTGATGATATATCTAATGGAAAATATTATAAACTATACCCTTTTAACTATACATCCTTAAAAGGTCATAAGATCACTAAATTAAATTGCATTAAAGTAATTTATAATTGAAGAAGAAAGGAAAAAATGTATTTTACCAACGCGTACATCTGACGCGAGTAACCGACTTACTGGTTATTTTTTTTGAAAAAGTTCCGTTGCATTTCTCTTCATGTTATATGTACACCCCTTTTAGAAAACTCATTCGCAACAATTGAGGAGTTATCTAATTCCGACGATTGAGGGAATTCGCAATTATATTGTGGCAGTGTCATTGTGGCCACGGTAAGTTTGTCTTTTCTTTTCAGTTTTCTTAATTAATGTTGCTTTTTGCTTGTATTGGGCATTACGAATCGGTTTCTTGAATTTCCGGTTTAGTTGCTTGTTATGCTAGGGCTTTTATGTGTTGGTCGTTAGTTTCTCGATTGAACGAATTCACGATACCCTTTACTGTATATCGAATTCAATTTTAAATGGGCAATGCTATTTTATCCCCTTTTTGTTAGTTTTTGCTGTTTTTTTTCTCTTGATTGCGTGCTGATTTTATCTTATTTGTTGCAGCGGGGAATGGGAAGATTAAGATTGGTATCAATGGTAAGTTTTTGATTTGGGTTTCGTTTTTGGTTATCGGGTATGTTTATTAGATGAACTGTGGTTTTGGTTTAGGGTTTTAATTTTTACTAGGGTTTAGAAGGATCGATCGTTTGGTTGCTAGAGTCTCACTTCAGAGGAATGACATTGAACTTCTTGTCGTTCAGGATCCCTCCATTTCTACTGAATATATGGTAATATTTGTTGTTGATGTGGATAAACTTGAAGGTCTGTATCTTGATTTATTGTTTTGATTTGCTCATTTAGTTTAGTTTCCTCGTTTAGTTTTTATAATTTCTTGTTGTTTTAGCTTTATATTTCATTGCTACTGATAATTCTTTTTCGTTTGTGTTTGTAGTCACATTTTACTGAAGATAATAGGGGCAGAATTACCACTGCAGAAGAGAAGAACGAAGAATGTTGTCTCCTGCTCTGGAAAACAGAGATAATTATCTTCCCATGAGATGACGCAGAAGGAGTTGTATTGGTGAAGAAACCATGTTGCCTCCAATGAATTTATGTAAGGTATAGTGTTAATGTTACTTTTATAAATTGACCATGTTCTTGAGAGTTCACTTGGTCCTCATAGAGGAGTTCATGGCAATGTTTTATCATTATTCTGACTTGCTGTTCATAATGATGTTTCAGGTCAATGAAAAATTGTTTCCTTGTAAGCTAACAAGTGAGATACCAAGATGGCTGAGGAAGTTGTACAATTGGCTGTAAAAACATGGGGCCAAGAGCTTGAAGCTGAGGAGCGTCTATCTTATTGCTGTGAAAAGGTCATTCATGAATGTTTTATAAATTTGCCTGATCAAATTTGCTGAATACACGTCAATATCAGTTTTCTTCTCTTTTTTTTATTTTTATATAAAGCTTATGAGTCATTATTTTCATCTTATATTTAATGAATTGTCATCCTTTATTTAGCTCAGATATAGATATTGTGGCTTTGTTTTATAAAGCCCTGCTCAGGGTTAAGTCATTGCAAAGTTGAGGCATGCCTTTTTAGATTTTGTTAAAGAATACAAGGGCTACACTGAGGAAGAAAAGAAAGACGTTTAATATATCCTTGTATTAATACATTACATCATTTTTTCTTTTAGTAATTCTGCAAATTAATCCATTTGCCTGTTTTTTCAGATTGTATCAGCTGGTGGACTGCATGTGGTGGGGACAGAGAGACATGAATTGCATCGGATCTGCTGTCAGATTCAATTTATTGATGGTATGTATATGCGTGTTGAGAATTGTTAGCTTCTATTTAACCTTGACCGATCAAAACATGTCAATGTTTCGATTGGCACAAATTTACTCTCCAAGTTGAGTTAGTGTTGCCTGGGTGTCCATGTGATGTAGCTCAAACAATTTAAGATCCCAGACTTAAAATTCCTACCCCTTTTACCAACGTTTTTTATGCTGGATTTTGTTTGATGAAGTGATGGCAATGGAAGATTTGCCAAGAAGTTTGGACAATCCACCATCAGATTGGAGTGGGGATCAGAATTATATGCTTACCGCATCAGAATTCATGGACTGGAGTTGAATGTTCTCACAATACTGCTTCTGCATTTGCTAGAGTCGAGAGACATGGCTCTCTGTTGCCGAGAAAGGTGAAGACAGAAAAAGAGTTAATTTGAAATGAAATGTAATCTTTTTATATCTACAACTATGTTTTTATCCTTAAGTTTCTTGGCTTTCAGATATCTATACTGTCTTTGCAGGATTTTGACAAATGAGAGATTCCTAGTTCCAGAAATGATTTTCATCCTGCTGATTTGGGTTCGTCCCTTATAGTTTTGCTTTAGCATGAGATATTCAATTTTGTTTTTCTGTTGAGTCTAATTATCAAATGCTTCCTTTTTTTAATTACTTGTCATTGTCAATATGACAAATATTATATTTTTGGGATTGTTGCGAGAAAAGATTCAGTTTCTTGTTTGTTCATGGAAATTCATTGGGTTTTGTTGTGGAGTAAAAATTGTTCAAATGTAGTACATGATGCATTGAGCTAGATAAATAAAATTACAAAAATTGATTCAGCTGAATTGCTATATTCTGTAAAATTGAATGTTTGAGTTATGTTAGCCTGTACTTGTTTCACTTTTTTATTGGAAAAGAAGTGCTCTTCAATGTTTTCCTTGTTTTCTTCTCTGTATTATTTTTTTTGTTGATATGTCAATAAAAAACTTGTATTTGTATATGCACAACTACGCGGTCGAAGTGGATGTCAAGGTGATCCTGGAAATTCCCGCTTCTTCTCAAGTCTCAAAGATAACATTTTCAGGAATTTTGGTGGGGATATAATACAGGTTGGGCCTGTAATTCCCTTGTATATGTTGCAAATGTTAGAATTGAAATTTTGCTATTGTTTTACTTTTGTCATTTGGGGTACGTGGTTGTTGCCAGTAACATCCTTCTTATTCCGCTTATAGGGCCTGATGAGAGCGTTAGAGTTGAAGACCTGCCGATTGAGTCGAGGCTGTTGGCAAAAGCACTAGATGAAGCTCAGTGGAAAGTGAAAACTACTTTTTTGCTGAGTAGTAATTGTTCCAATTGTGAGGAGTTGCAAGATTACCTTCGTCACCGAGTTTGTGAGGCATACCTGCAGAAAAGGTTTGTATATTAATTCCCACAGGCTCTCAATGTGATCCTGCTATGATAGAAGTCTAGATCTCAGTCCATTTCACTTAATGATTTAATATGAGAGTAGGACATGCTTTTCTTGTATTTTATATCTTGCCAATAAATCTACTTTCAGCCAGGGCCTTATATCTATATGAAACCAACTCCATGCCTTTTCTGGTTCCCGAATCCAAATCCCTCTCTGGTGTCGTGTTCCATGAGTCCAGCTCTATTCTTTATTTGAGATGTGAAGCACTACTGTTAATGACTGAAGATATTGTTGAAAAAGAAGCATCAGGGCTAATGACAGAAGCTGAGACATTCTTAATATTGAGCAATATTGATTGACTGTGGATGGAACATTTGCAAGCCATCAAGTTTGTGCAGCAAGCTATGGGTTTGCAAGGATACGCCCATCATGATCTACTATTTGAGTATAGGGTAGAAGTATAATCTCTTCTTGGAGATGAATCAGATGATGGCTCAGGTAAGAAGAAATGTTAAATATTCGATCTATCAGGCCTGTAGTACAATTGAAAACTATGAATATCTTTTTTTAATTTGTTTTCATATTTTCCCCCATATGTTTATTTTTCTAGGTTGCATTTTGTGTGACAGTTTAAACCTGTTCCGGTGAAGAAAGATCAGAGGCAAAGTCCGAATGAGAAATCAGTTTAACTTTCAGAAATAGGAGAGGCCGTGATAAGAACGTTGATGTTGTTGGTGCTGCAGATACCACTTCATCGACTGCAAACCCTCAGACTACTGCTTGAGGCCTGCCTGTCTAGTAAATCTTCATATGAAGGAACGAAACATGGAAAACCAGATGGTAACAAGGTAAATGAAAACTGTTTCTCATAAAATGTAATGCTAAAGTTTCAAGTTAAATAGGTTGTATGCTCAAGGAGTAAGCAGAACTGTAAAGATTGGGTTTTAAATCATGTCAGGTAAGAAGGAAAGAAAAGCGCAGTCGATAAGATCTAGGTTGCTGCACTAAGTCCTGCTAAAGGTCTTAGCGTTTTTTGAAAGTATATTAAGGTTTCTGCACTAATGCTTCATGATCCATATTTACCCCTAATACGTAGCCGGATAATGTCATTTGAGTTGTTGTAGAAGACCTTGACTTGTGGGGATTTTATGACCTTTTTACTGTGGCCACTCATTCTCCTTGATTTTTCTATGAACATACATATTTAAAGATACTTCAAACTTGTTGAATTTGGTGTATTGAACTTGGCTTGGCTGATTTGCAGGAACAATTCCAAGAAGGTTTTTTGGGTTGTATTTCGGGGAAAGATTTCGTTCTTTTCGCATCTTCAGGTTGACGGATATTCTGTTGCAAAGGAAGGACAATCTGTTACAGTAAATGAAGAAGAAGGCCTTACTAAGAAAAAGAATTCTCAAGGCTTTCATTTTTCTATTCAAGATTTTTCTAGTATATAATGTCATGGTTAAAATCCTAACTTGGCAAGCCCTACCCAAAATTATTGATTCATCTTTGGCTTAGACAACCACAATTACACAAAGAGAAGGAAATATAAACATAGTTGGTTATGGTAGAAGGTAAGTGGAGATACTAATGATGCTTTCAGGGATGCCAATAGAACCTTCAACAATCTTCAAGATGGAGTAACTACACCATTTCGCTTCCTTAACAACCCTATTCACGATTATACTGGTAAGTTCTTACGTTTTCAGAACTAGTTTACTTTGTTAAAACCCTTATGTGTTTTTGCACTTGTTAATTTGGTGGTACTTGTCTTAATTATCTTTATATTTGTTGTTAAATTTCATATTGTTTGAGGGAATTAACTAGTCTGAGGTTGCAGAAATGGAGTCTTGTTTGAAGAAGATATTCTCATGGAAGCTGTAAGGTCTTTTATTTGGTGAGTGCTTCCCTTTTCTCTGGCTTTCTTTATCTTATTTATGTTCTATTGACAATACTTCTTGCTTTGCATATGCATTTTTAATGTGGCATGGATCCTATGCTGTATTATCACATAGTGTAACCAATAGATTTCGAAATAACATCTTTTTGATTCAGTATTATAGCCTGTCAAAAGCCCAGTGACAATCTGTGGCGATATTCATGGGGCAGCAACATGATCTTGCAGAACTCATCCTATTTAGGAAGAAAGGTAACGATTCTGACCAAGACTGTTTAGAATTTTGCTACCTCTATATTAGCTGGGATTCCATTTAAATTAATTATCGGACAGCTTCCAATTGTTTTTACATCTGAATAGCTCACGTGTAATATTATAATTTATATCTGATGCTTATCAAATTAACACTTTTTATCTTCTCCTGTTGATATTCTACATATTGCATTTGGAAAGTTCAACTATCAATTTCTTTCATATATACAAGTGTTTGCACATAATTCTGTTTCCACCCTTTCAATTATTCTTGGCAGTTTGTACCATTTGAAGATTTTTCTATTTGGAAGTTTTAGCTTGATATAATCTATTTTCTTACTTTAGTTTCATAAGCAATTTAATAAGCACGTGTTTCTCAAATTAAAAGTTTCTGTTTTTAAGCTTTTCTAATTTATTTCCTTATATGCAAAATATTTGTCTTTGGTGTCAACCACAGCTGTTGAATGATTTGGTATTTTGTTAACTTGTTCATCTTGTTGTTTTCATGTAATTGAATTTGAGTCTCATAACTGCTGAAAATTTATTGATTGTGTCCAGATAGCGAATACCTCTTTATATGAGATTATGTGGATTGTGGCTACTACTCTGCTGAAATGTAATGGTATGAATATTTCTCAGTTTTGTCGTTTTCTGTTATGGGTAACAACTTCCAAGTAATGTGTTTTCAACATATGAAAACTTTTTAAATTGACATTAATAGCGGCTTCTTTGTTTAATATTTGATTAATTGTTATATTATTTTTGTGGCAATTGTTTTTCGTTGATATCAATTTTTTAATAAGTTGAGGTTAGGTTGGGGTGAAAATTCAAGACAAGTGGCAATTTTCTACAAATTATTCATAATAACGGCTATAGTTGATAGCTAATTAATTAGACAAAATTGCAAAACTAATTTAGATTCCTACCGCTAATTGGCTACTTGGCCTTAAAAAACAATTACAAAATCTGCCACATTACCTAATTGTTTTTTTAAAAAAATTTAAGAATCAGCTTGCAAAATTTAAATAACTAATATCAACTAATTGCTGAATTATCTAACTCCATCATCATATGGATAGATCTCCTTCTGTTTACTATTTACTTTATTTCTTCAATAAAATTTTAAGATTTGCATCAGGGACTCCTTTTGTTCACATTCTGGAGTCTCTCTGTTTCATTATTTAGAATTAATTTGTTTATGCCTTAAAGATTAGGGTTATGTTATGACATTAACTTATAGGAAAATACCTCTAAAGAGAGAGAGGCTTGGCTTTTGATGTTGCTGCATTCCAGTATCTTAAGGATATGTAAGTATCAACTATGATCTATTATACTTCAAAAAAAGGCAGGCTGCTAGCATTATTTTCTTTTATTGAGATTTTAGTTGACTAATCATAGTATTTACTAGTTTTGTAAGTTAATACTTGAATAATGATAGTGGTTAGAGTTCTTGTGCTTATCTTGTTGTAGACTCCAAAACCAGATGAAAGCTTTTTATGTCTGACGTATTGTAATTCCTTGGATCTCGTTATACAAATTACAAGGTGACTAATATTAATTGTATGCTTGTGAATGTCCTGCATACTGTTAACATTAGTAAATTTGGAGTTCTCCTTCTAGCTTCATATAGTATAGTCTTTATTTATTCCCTCATCTATTGCTCAAGTCTATTACGATACTTAAAAACCTAAGTTACCGTATAATTAGCTAACTATAATTATTGGAGTTGGTCGCACTGTATATATTTTATGATCGATCAGCTCAAGAATGATTTTCTGTTTCTGTTTATGTCATATAATTTTTGGTGTTGTAGTTGTTCCTCTGTTTTACAGGTTTGCAGGCACCGGATAATTACTTGATGACATTCTTTATTGGAGCAATAAATTGAGGTATTATTCTGAAGCCAATGGTGAACATGTGGGTATTAAGACTTTAAGGTAAACTTAAACACCTTTTCAATTGAATCTTCCGTTTTCTTGCTTACTAGGTTGTCTTCTGCTCTGTCTTCAACAAAAAATGTGCATAATAATGTATTGTTTGTACCTATCTTGCAAAATTATCTTAAGTTTAATTGAAAAAAGATGAAACAACTCATTATGTATATGTCAATGTCTTTGAATTAAGGAGGGGTGAAGAAATAGTAGTTGCTTGTCAATTATGGACATTTTTGTTACAACTTACAACTTCTGTTTGTCAAACTAAAACAAAAGTCAAATCTTGGATAGATGCGAGACTAGCAATATATGTGCCGACAAGAAATGAACTTAACTATCAGGTAATGTTACAACTCCTTACCTCATTTCTTGTTGCATACATAGAGTTTCAGGATTGTTTGATGTACACTCACTCGTCTCTTTTTTTTGTATACTTCACAATTTCAATGTTCTGCAGATTAGAAAGTCTTGTTGCCTTGTTTGTTGTTGTTGCGAGAAAATTGTGAGTGAAGATGTTCTGATGGACCAACTTCTTCCTCTCCTCCTACACTCCACTGTAAGGTATCTTCAAACATTTTTGTCTTTTATTTGGATTTTTTGATATTTTTTAACAGATTGGGGTTTTTGTAAGTTTTTGAATCTCTCCTTCTGCACAACCATATTTATTATCATTATTGATTTACTTTCATACTTTTATCCTTCTTTTGAACAAATTTCCTGAAAGCACATTTTTTTAACAAAATTATAATATAAGAGTGAATCTCAATTATTATTTTAAATAGTAACCAATTTTACAATATACAATACAAAATTATTACATGAGTAATCAACCATATTATAAATTTATGGATATGAATATAAAACCACCGGCATGGGGAAGGAGAGCCAACATCTACTTTCAGACAAATTAGACACCCAATAGAATACAATTTAGAATGGACTAGAAATGCATCTTATTCAAGTCCATCACATATATTTTACATTTGTTGTGTGGAACTAAAGTTTCCAGAATCAGTATGAGGATATACTAGTGTATTCATCTCAAATGCTTACTTTTTATAATGTCTTGCATATTCTTAGGTTTCATAACTGTCTCCTGAATGTTGTAGAATTGTTAAACTAGCTGAAGGAGTTGTATCAGTGAAGAAACCTCCTCCAATGAATTCATGGAAGGTATATTGTTAATGTTGCGTTTAAAAATTGACCATGTTTTTGAGATGTACACTTGGTCTTCATAGAGGAGTTCTTTGCAATATTTATCACTATTTTAGGACTCGCTGTTCATACTGATGTTTCAGGTCAATGAAAAATTGTTTTTTTTGTAAGCTAACTAGTGGGACTTGTACAATTGGCTGTAAAAACTTGAGGTCAGTGTTCTTTGACTGAGCTTGAAGTTGAGGACCATCTATTTTATTAATGTGAAAGGTTACTCATAAAAGTGCATGTGAATCATTTTCTTTTTATCTTATAGTTGGTGAATTGCCATCATCATCTGCTGTAGCTCACAGATAGATATTGTGGCTTTGTTTTATACGGAACTGCTCAGGATGAAGTCATTGCCAAGCTGAGGCATGCCTTTTTAGAAATTTTTAAATAATACAAGGGTTACACCGAGGAGGAAAAGAAGGACAAGTAATCTATCCCATGTATTAATACATGACCTCATTTTCTCTTTTAGTTTTCTGCAAGCTTGTTAATTAATTTGCTTGTTTTCATATTGTGTCAGCTTGTGGACTGCATGTAGTGGGGATAGAGACATCAATTGCGTTGGATTGACAATCAGGTTCAATGTATCAATATCTTCTGTTTGATCGAACGTGAGATAAGTTGTGTTAACCTGTACTTGTTTCACGATTTAATTGGAAAATATGTGCTTTTCAATTCTTTCCCTTGTTTTCTCCTCTTTTTTATCTTTTTGTTTGATATGCCAATAAAGAACTTGTATTTGTATATGCAAACCTACGTGGTCGAAGTGGACTTCAAGGTGATCCTGGAAGTTCCCGCTTTTTCTTAAGTCTTGAAGATAACATTTTTAGGATTTTTTGGTGGGTTTATTATACAAGTTAGGCTTGTATAGGTTGCAAATGTTAGAATTGAAATTCTGCTATAGTTTTACTTTTGTCATTTGGGGTTTGTGGTTGTTTCCAGTAATATGCTTCTTTTTCCACTGATAGGGCCTGATGATAGCATTTAGAGTTGAAGACCTGCCGATTGAGTCGAAGATGTTGACAAAAGCACTAGGTGAAGCTCAGAGGAACGTGGAAAACTACTTTTTTGATATCCGCAGGTAACTTTTTGAGTATGACAGTCTTAAATAGTCAACGGGGTCGACGGGCTATTGTATCAGATAATCTCCAGTCACTTATTATTGAATATGCTGAACTGATAATGGATGATGTTTTAGAGGTACCTGCATGTTTTCTATACTTGGCTATTTATTTTTAAGAACAAAAGGACTTAAATAATACTCCCTCCGTCTACTAAATATTGTCTTTTTAGAGGGATTTCATTGTCCTTTTTTTATTGTCATTTTGTATTTCCAAGGTGTTTTTTTTTTTTTTAAGTTTTCCTTTACTACCCCTATGAATTTGTTCAATTTTCAAGACAATCTCCAATAACAAGAGAAGACTATAGGTCATATTGTTTTTGTTGAACGTATTAATAAAGTCTTGAAAATAGAATATGACATTTATGAAAGAGTAAATTAGTAAATCACCTCATTCAGTTAATTGTTATCTTAAAAACTCTGAATTAGTTAAAATGACAATATTTAGTAGACGGAGGGAGTATATGTTTTTATTACGCGGGCAAATATCGGTTCAGGTACTCCGAAGAAAAGATGGGAACTTGATAAGCTCATTGCATTAATTTCAACAGTAATGCTCTCTTTTCTATTTTTTATGTCAGTTGAACCAAAACCTGAACCTTTGATGGATCAACAATCCTTTTCCCCGCAGTTAATACTTTTAATATGTTGCAGATTGCAGCACTTATTTATTGTTTGATATGGCTCCTTAAATAATTTAGTTGCAGATATTGTTACCTGCTGAATGATTTGAGCCCGGATTTGCTGAGAAGTAATTGTTCCAATTATGAGGAGTTGCAAGATTACCTTTTTCATTGAGTTCGTGAGGCATACTTGCAGAAAAGGTTTGTCTATTTATTCCCACAGGCTCTTAAAATGAACCTGCTTATGATAGAATACTAGATCTCAATCCATTTTCAATTAATGATTTAATATGAGAGTAGGACATGTTTTCTTGTTTATTATATCATGCCAATGAATCTACTTTCCACTAGGGCCTTATATTTGTATGAAACCAACTCCCTGCTTTTCCTGGTTCCCGAATCCAAATCCTTCTCTCCTGTCATGTTCTATGAGCCAGTTCTATCCTTTTTTGAGATTTGAAGTGCTACTATTAGTGATAAAAAATCCTCAATGTGAACTATCAGCTGTGAAAGGAACACTTGCAAGAAATCAAGTTTCTGCAGCAAGCTTTAGGTTTGAGAGGATACGCCCAGCATGATCCACTAATTGAGTATATACAGGCTAGAAGGATATAATCTCTTCTTGGAGATGATGTCTCATATCAGAAGAAGTGTTATCTATCAGGTCTGTAGTGAAATTGGAGTTTATGGATCTCTTACTTTTCTAGTTGTCTTCATCTTTTGCCCCCATATGTTGATTTTTCTGGGTTGCATTTTGTGTGGCAGTTTAAAACTGTGCTGGTGAAGAAAGATCAGAAGTAAAGTCCGAATGAGAAATAATCCTAACTTGTCACTAATGGGAGAGGTCGTGATCAGAACTTTGATGTTGTTGGTGCCGTAGATTCCACTTAATCGACTGTAAAACCTGAGACTACTGCTTGAGGCTTGCCTGTCGAGTAAATCTTCATATGAAGGAACTAAACATGGAAAACCGGGTGGTGCCAAGTTAAATGGATTCCATTTCTCATAATATGTAATGCTAAAGTTTCCATGTAAATAGGTTGTATGCTCAGAATTGTAGAGATTGGGTTTTTAAATCATGTCAGGTAAGAAGGAAAAGAAAGGTGCAGCTGACTAGATCAAGGCTGCTGCACTCAGTGCTGCTAAAGGTCTTGGTGTTTTTTTGAATTATTATAAGACTGCTGAACTAAAAGCTTCATGAGCTGTGTTGAGTCATTGACCCCTAATTCGCAGCTGAATAATTTGTTTTAGAAGTTCTTGGTTTGTGAGAATTATATGACCCGTATACTGTAGTAGCCACTCATTCTCCCTCGAATTTCTCTGAATGGACATGTTTAAAATACTTCAAATTTGTTGAATTTGGTGTATGGAACTTGGCTTGGCTGATTTGCAGGAACAATTTCCAAAGGTTTTTTTGGTCTGCATTTCGAGGAAAGATGTCTGTCCTTATTTTTTCAATATTTGTCCTCTTGCAGAAATTATCGATCTTTACATTCTTCCAGATTATGAAAGGTTATATTCTAAATTCTTTCTTTAATTTTATTCTTTTCATATATTGGTTGTCTCTAAGAATTTCTTTAGTGTGCTGCAGAAGTGAGGATTCTTTTAATATCCTTCTCAATGTTATTATTGGAAACAATATTGTTCTTAAAGCCTTGCATGGTGATGTATCTGTACTGATATTTAATTCTCTTCAACTTACATGTAAGCACATTAACCTTTGTTTAATTATAAGGGCCTTGAATTTCTCTAAATAAACATGAAATGGTACATCCACAAAGTGGGTGGGGTGACGACCATGGTTCGAATCCGGGCACCTACAGTTGCTTCTAAAAAAGAAACTTCAAACTTGTTGAATTTGGTGTATCGAACTAGCTGAAGGAGTTGTATCAGTGAAGAAATCTCTAATGAATTCAAGGAAGGTATAGTGTTATTGTTGCTTTTAAAAATTGACCCTGTTCTTGACATGTACACGTGGTCTTCATAGAGGAATTCGTTGCAATGTTTATCACCATTTCTGGACTCGTTGTTCATATGAAAAATTGTTTCCTTGTAAGCTAATTAGCGAGAATTGCGCAATTGGTTGTAAAAACACGGGATCAGCGATCTTTGACTGGGATTGAAGTTGAGGAGCGTCTATTTTATTGGTTTTTAAAGGTCACTCATAAAAGTTCTATTAATAATGCTGAAAATACGTTACATATCAGATTCCTTTTTTCATATAGAGCATATGAGTCATTTTCTTCCCATCTTATAGCTAGTGAATTGCCATCATCCTCTGTTTAAGCTCACAGATAGATATTGTGGCTTTGTTTTATAGAGACCTGGTCAGCATGAAGTCATTGCCAAGCTGAGGCATGCCTTCCTAGAAATTGTTAGAGAACACAAGGGTTACACTGAGTAAGAAAAGAAGGGAAATTTAATTTATCCCATGTATTAATACATTACCTAATTTTCTCTTCTGCAAGTTAATTCATTTGTTCAGATTGTGTCAGCTGGTGGGCTGCATGTAGTGGGGACAAGGAGACATGAGTCTCTTCAGATTGACAATCAGGTTCAAGTAATCAATATAATTTGTTTCATTGTTGAATTTAAAACATGAGATAAGTTATGTAATAATACATGTAAGTTTGTAACCTGTACTCGTTTCACATTTTAATTGGAAAAGAAGTGCTCTTCAATGATCTCCCATGTTTTCTCTACTGTATTATCTTTTTGTTGATATCCTAATAAAAGAACTTGTTTTTGTACATGCACAGCTACGAGGCTGAAGTGGACGTTAAGGTGATCCTGGAAGTTCCTGCTTTTTCCTAAGTATCAAAGATAACGTTTTTAGGATTTTTGGTGGGAATAGAATACAGGTTAGGCCTGTAATTCCCTTGTACAGGATGCAAATGGTAGAATTGAAATTATGTTATAGTTTTATTCTTGTCATTTGGAGTTTGTGGTTGTTTAAGTAACATCCTTCTTATCCCATTGATGGGGCCTGATGAGAGAGTTTGGAGTTGAAGACCTGCCGATTGAGTCGAAGCTGTTGACAAAAGCACTAGATGAAGCTTAATCGAAAGTGGAATACTACTTTTTTTATATCCGCCAGCAACTTATTGAGTATGATGAAGTATTAAATAGTCAGCGAGAGTGTATACAGAAAGGAGACTAGCTCATGTATCAGATAATCTCCAGTCACTCATTATTAAATACGCTGAACTTACAATGGATGATGTTTCAGAGGTACCTGCATGTTTTCTCTACAAAAATTTTTATTTTTAAGAAAAAAAGGACTTAAATTTGTGTTCCCTAATATATGTTCTTATTTCAAATATTGATCACTGTAAATTATCACGCAGGCAAATATCGGCTCAGATACTGGGAACTTGATAAGCTCATTCCTTTCTATTCTTAATGTCGGTTGAACCAAAACCTGAACCTTTGATGGATCAACAATCCTTTTCCTGCAGTTTATACTTTTAAAATGATGCAGATTGGAGCTCTTATTTATGGGATATTTTTCCTTGAAATTTAGGTTAAAAATTTATTGGCCATTTGTTAAAAATTAGGTGATTAAGATTTTTGATATGGAATTTATTGTTTGATATGGCTCTTTAAATAATTTACCGATGTTGTTCGTTGTAGATATTGTTACCTGCTGAATGATTTGACCCCGGTTTTGCAAGATTACCATTGTCACTGAGGTTGTGAGGCATACCTGCAGAAAAGGTTTGTATAATAATTCCCACAGGCTCTCAATATGATTCTGCTTTTAATTGAAGCCTGGATCTCAGTCCACTTCATTTAATGATTTAATATGAGAGACTGTAAGACATGCTTTCTTGTATTTTATGTCTTGCCAATTAATCTAAATAGCTAGGGCCTTATATTTGTATGAAATCAACTATCTGCTTTTCCTGGTTCCCGAATCTAAATCCTTCTCTGTTGCCATGTTCCATGAGACCAGTTCTATCCTTTATTTGAGATGTGGAACACTATTGTTAGTGACTGAAGATCTTCGATTTGAACTTTGTGTTAGGATATCGTTGAAAAAGAAGCACCGGGGCTAATGACTGAAGCTGATAGATTCTTAATATTTGAGCAATATTGATCTCCTGTGATCTGAGTCATCATCTCAAAAAAAACTTGAAAACTAGCAATATTGATCTCCTGTTATCTGTGTCTGTCTTGTTCTATTTAGTTCTCTATATTGATCGTCTGTGGAAGTAACACATGCAAGCAATCAAGTTTGTGCAGCAAGCTGTAGGTTTGATATACGCCCAGCATGATCCACTAATTGAGTATATATAGGCTAGAAGGATATTGTCTCTTCTTGTAGATGATGGTGTAGATCAAAATTAATATTATATATTCGATCAGGTCTGTAGTGAAATTTGAAATTATGAATCTCTTATATTCCTAGCTGTCTTCATCTTTTGCCCCCATATGTTTATTTTTTTGGGTTCCATTTTGTGTGGCAAAGCAGTTTAAACTTGTGCTGGTGAAGAAAGATCAGAAGCAAAGTCTGAATGAGAAATCAGCCTAACTTGTTACAAATGGGACAGGTCGTGATAAGAACGTTGATGGTGTTGGTGTAGATTCCACTTCATCGACTGCAAACCCTTAGACTACTGCTTGAGGCCTGCCTGTTTATTTGGTGAGTGCTTCCCTTATCTCTGGCTTTTTTTTTCTTATTTTAAGTTCTATCGCCAACACATCTTTCTCTGCAAATGCATTTTTTGGTGGGATGGATCTTATGCTGTGTTATCACATGCTGTGTAACCAATAAAAAATGCTGTGTAACCAATAGATTCAGAAATAGCATCTTTTCAATACAGTATAATACCCTGTCAAAAGCCCAATGACAATCTGTGCTGATATTCATGCAAAATATTTAGTTACTTACATGCAAAATAACTGTCTTTGGTGTCAACCACAGCTGTTGAATGATTTGGAATTTCTGTAACTTATTCATCTTATTTGTTTCATGTAATTTACTGTGTCTCATAACTTCTGAATTTTCGTTGGTTGTGTCCAGATAGCAAATATTTATAGGAGAGATTATGTGGATCGTGGCTGCTACTTTGTTGAAACTGTGAGTCTGTGATGGTATGAGTAGTTCTCAGTTTTGTCGTTTTCTGTTATGGGTACTACCAGCTTCCAAGCACTGTGTTTTCAACATATGAAAGACTTATCAAATTGAAATCAACAGAGGTTACTTTGTTTAATATTTGTTTAAATGTTCTACTATTATTGTAGCAATTGTTTTTCGTTGATATCAACTTTTACATTATTCATATAGGCTCTTTCTTAGGTTATTTTGGCTTTGATCCAATGATGTATTGTTGTTAACTTCCTGTTAAAATCAATCTTATTCATATAGGTTTTGGCGTTTATGGGTTTATGATGAATGTCTACAAAGGTGAGTTTTCTGTTTCTACCTATACTTGTTGCTTACCATGTCCAAGTGGTAAATAGGGGATACTTAATAAAGTGTCAGTCTATAAGTGTGTGCCTCTGTTGCATCATGTCAGATATTTGATCTCTCCATATATGGTAGAAAACAAAGATAATTGGGAGGCAGGGGAGAAAAGTTTAGGTTCCTGATTATACAATTCTCTCAAATATAAATTACTAATAACGGCTATAGTTGATTAATAAGACTAAATAGCAAAACTAACTTAAATTCCTACCGCTAATTGGCTACTCAGCCTAGTAAACAATTACAAAATCAATTCAAAGACTCAACTTGCAACATTTAATAACTAATATAAATGGCCAAATACATCTTTACCTCCCTAAACTTGGCACAAAAAGTCTCGAACTTTTAAAAGTTTCCCTTAGCCTTCTGAACTTGGTAGAAGTGTATCAATTTGGCCCCTAAACTTGGCAAAAGTGTATCGGGTTACCCCCCGAATGCCACGTGTCAGGTTCCGCTTGGTTTGACTTTTCAAAGATGTCATTTTAATACCCAATCAAAAGCTGACAAGTGGCACTCAAGGGGTAAAATATACACTTTTGCCAAGTTCAGGGGTAAACCGATGCACTTTTGCCAAGTTCAGGGTGTTGAGAGAAACTTTTGAAAGTTAAGGGTGGCAATAGAATTTTAATGCCAAGTTTAGGGGGGTAAAGATGCATTTAGCCTAATATAAACTAATAACTGAATTATCTAACTCCAGCATCACATGGATAGATCTTCTTCTCTTTACTATTTATTTTATTTCTTCAATTAGGATTTTGTTATGATTTTCGTTGGGGACTCCTTTTGTTCACCATGTGGACATTCTGGAGTCTCTTTGTTTCATTCTTTATAACCAATTGGGTTATTATTGAAAAGGGTTATGATATTACATTAACATATAGGAAATACCACAAATAAGAGAGAGGCTTGGCTTTTGATGTTGCTCCAATCCAGTATTTGAAGGATGAGTAAGTATCGACTATGATCAATTAGTAAGATAACATTAATAAATCTGGAGTCCCATGTGATTGTCCTTTTGCATATTATTCTCATTAGCAAATTTGGAGTTTTCCTTCTAGCTTATATAGTATATGTCTTTATTTATTCCCTCACCCATTGCTCATAAAGCTAATACTATACTTGAAAAACCTAAGTTACCGTATAATTAGCTCAATATAACTGTTGTAGTTGGTTGTACAGTAGTATCTTTATTATTGATCAGCTCAAGAATGATTTTCTCTTTCTGTTTATGTAATATATTTTTTCGGTGCTGTAGTTGTTCCTCTGTTTTATAGGTGTGCAATTTGCAGGCACTGGATATTTTACTCGATAACATTCTTTATTAGAATTTAGAGCAATAAACTGATGAATTTTTCTGAAGTCAATGATGAACATGTGGGTATTTAGACTTTAAGGTGAACTTCAACACCTTTGCAATTATATCTTCCGTTTTCATGCTTACTAGGTTAGTCTTTTTCTCTGTCTTCAACGAAAAATGTGCATAGTTATGTATTGTTTGTACCTATCTTGCAACATTCTCTTAAGTTTAATTGAAAAAAAGTCAAAACAACACATTATGTAAATTTCAATGTGTTTGAATTAAGGAGGGGGTGAAGAAATAGTAGTTACTCGTGGACATTTTTTTTACAACTTCTATTTGTCAAACTAAAACAAAATTCAAATCTTGGACTGATGCAAGACTAGTAATATATGTGCCAACAAGAAATGAACTTAACTATCTGGTAATGTTACAACTCCTTACCTCATGTCTTATTGCATACACAGAATTCCAGGATTCTTTGACATACACTCTCTCGTCTCTTTTTTGTATACTTCCCAATTTTGATGTTCCACAGATTAGAAAGCCTTGTTGCCTTATTTGTTGTTGTTGCAAGAAAATTGTAAGCGAAGATGTCCTGATGGACCAGCTTCTTCGTCTCCTCCTACGCTCCATTGTAAGATGTCCTTGAGGCATGTTCAAAATTTTTTGTCTTTTATTTGGATTTTTTGATATTTGGTAACAGATTGGTGGTTTTGTAAGTTTTTGAATCTCTCTTTTACTGCACAAGCATGTTTATTATCATCACCAACGCAATACACCTGGATCACCGGAGAAGGAACTTCTGATACGGTAAGATAATATATATTGATTTACTTTCAAACTTTTATCTTTCTTTTGAATTGATATCCAGAAATGCACACTTTTTCGTAACAAAATTATAATACAAGAGTGAAGATTAGGAAACCTTATTCGTCATGGTCAGTGGAAGCACGCTGACTTGAAGATTAAAGATGAGAAGACTTCTCTTCAGCGAGAAGCCAGTTACTGTTTTCGGAATCAGGTAACAGTTGATTAAATTGGGGTTTTGATCTCTTTTCTGAGTTGGGATTGATCTAATCTTTGTGATGTTTGATTGGAGGAAGCCAGAGGAAATTCCATGGGGTGAAGCTGGTGTTGACTTTTTTGTTGAATCAACTGAAGTTTTCACTGATAAGAATAAACTTGAAGGTAGTTAGCTTGATTTATTGTCTTGATTTGCTTGTGTAGTTTATATAATTGCTTGCTATATTAGCTTTATATTTCCATGCGACTGAACATTTTTTTTCATTTGTGTTAGTTGCAACATTTTGGACTCACAAATGAAGATAGTGATGGCAAAATTACCATGATATAAGAGAATAATGAAGAATAAGTGTTGAGATGATTTATAATGAGGAAAGTCTCAATTCATCTATTTAAACCTTGCCGATGAGAGAAGAAGAAGCTCCTGTAAGTGATAACACAATTCCAGTAGAAGCTTTCAACAAAAAGGATTAAGACAGAGAGTAACTAGAAAAATAAGATGCATAAAAAATATTCCATAAAGGTGAATCTAAAAAACATGTTAAAGAGCCATCAAATGTATTGTTAATGCAAACCGGAGTTCAAAATATGCTGATTTTTCTTACCATCTCGATTCATCTTCAGGATGATTCCGATATAGTTTTGAGGGAAACAAATTGTAAATGGCAGGTTGTTGTAGTAGAAAATTCCCAAATGCATAAATCTCATCAACCTGTGTTTGTTGGGACAAAAAGTGTTGAGTAGAGGTATGCACTTACAAAACAGTTGCAAGAAGCATGAGGTGAGCTTTGTTTTCTCTTCAAGCATTGGACTTTATATGTATGAGCTAATATAAAAATGTCACGTGTCACAGAAAATGGAACCTGTTAATTAAGTTTTTTCTGATGATTAAATAAATAGAAACTTTTCCTTAATGCGAAACCAGAAAAAGTTGAAAGAGAAGCAGAGATTGTTGTACAGAGTGTTCATTTGGAGGCAGTAACAATTGCTACGAATATGAAAGATCTCAGAACAAAGGTTATTTTGGTGGAAATGAAGAATTTATGGCAAGATTAAAGTTGCGCGAGATACTCATGCCAAGGTACATGTGAACCTCATGATTTCCAACTCTTACATTTTCTTTGTTCAACTTCTGACTTAATATTAGTATATATAAATACTTTGATAGCCATGTAGTCATATACACATCCTTGGTATTGAGTTCATCACTTCACTGTTTTTCTGCCTTCAAAATATATTCATGCCAAAATTATGGATATGAATAAAAAAATTACCTGCATGGGGAGGTAGAAGCCCATGTATACTTTTAGACAATTTAGGCATCAAAGAGAATACACCTTATCCAAGTCCATCACATATATTTTACATCTGTTGTGTGGAACTTAAGTTTCCAGAATTGGTTTGAGGCCTTACTAGTGTATTCATCTCCATTGCTTAATTTTTATAGTCTCTTGCATATTCTTAAGTTTCGTAACTGTTTCTTATTGAATGTTGTAGAATTTTTAAGCTAGTTGAAGGAGTTGTATTGGTGAAGAAAACCTCCTCCAATGAATTCATGGAAGGTATAATGTTAATGTTGCTTTTAAAAATTGACATGTTCTTCAGATGTACACTTGTTCATTGCAATGTTTATCTTATTCTGAGACTTGATGTTCATAATGATGTTTCAGGTAAATTGGTTTCCTTGTGGGCTAACTAGTGAGAGTACCAAGGTGAGAGTACCAAGGTGGCTGAGGAAGTTGTACAATTGGCTGTAAAAACATGGGGTCAGAGATCTTTGACTGAGCTTCAAGCTGAGTGTCTATCTTATTTCTGTGAAAAGGTCGCTTGTGAATGATCTATCAATTTTGCTGAACATATGTCAATTTATCAGTTTTCTATTTTTTTAATATTTACACATAGCATACGAGTCATTTTCATTCCATCTTATAGTTAATGAATTTCCATCATCCTCTGGTGAAGCTCACATTTAGATATTGTGGCTTTGTTTTGTAGGGCCCTGCTCAGGATGAAGTTACTGCCAAGCGAGGCATACCTTCCTAGAAATTTTAAAGAATACAAGGGTACACTGAGGAAGAAAAGGACATTTAATTTATCTAATGTATCATTTTCTCTTTTAGTATTTCTGCAAGTTAATTCATTTACCTGGTGGACTGCATGTAGTGGGGACAGAGAAACATGAATTTCGTCGGATCAACAATCAGGTTCAATTTATCAATATATTTTGTTTGATTGAATGTGAAGTAAGTTATGTTAACCTGTACTTGTTTCACTTTTTAATTGGCAAAGAAGTGCTCTTCATTGGTTTCCCTTGTTTTCTCCTTTGTATTATCTTTTTGTTGATATGCAAATAATGATCTTGTATTTGTATATGCACAACTACGGGGTCGAAGTGGATGTCAAGGTGATCTTGGAAGTTCCTGCTTTTTCTCAAGTCTCGAAGATAACATTTTCAGGAAGTTTGGTGGGAATGTAATACAGGTTAGGCCTGTAATTCCCTTGTTTAGGTTGCAAATGTTAGAATTGAAATTCTGCTATTGTTTTATTTTTTTCATTTGGGGTATGTGATTGTTGCCAGTAACATCCTTCTTATTCCACTTATAGGGCCTGGTGAGAGCGTTTAGAGTGGAAGACCTGCCGATTGAGTCAAAAATGTTGGTAAAAGAACTGGATGAAGCTCAGTGGAAAGTGGAAAACTACTTTTTTAATATCCACTGGCAACTTTTTGAGTTTGATGAAGTCTTAAATAGTCAATGGGATCAAGTGTATTCAGAAAGGAGACGGGCTCTTATATCATATAATCTCCAGTCACTCATTATTGAATACGCTGAACTTACAATGGATGATGTTTTAGAGGTGACCTGCATGTTTTTTCTACATGGCTTTTTATTTTTAAATAAAAACGGACTTTAATTTGTGTTCCATATGTGTTTTTGTTTCAAATATTGGTCAGTAAAATATCACATAGGCAAGTATCGGTTCGGATACTCCGAAGAAAAGTTGGGAACTTGATAAACTCATTGCAAAGTTCAAAAGTAATTTTCTCCCTTCTATTTATAATCTCGGTTGAACCAAAACTTGAATCTTTGATGGATCAACAATCCTGTTCCTGCAGTTAATTCTTTTATAATGATAAAGAGTGTAGCTCTTATTTATGGGATAATTTTCCTTAAAATTTCACCCGAAATTTATTGGTAAATTTGTTTAGAATTAGTTGATTAAGATTTTTTTATATGAAATTTCTTTTTTGATATGGCTCTGTAAATAATACTGATGTTGTTCCTTGTACATATTGATTGCTTGTTTGAAGGAACACTTGCAAGCCATTGTGCAGCAAGCTGTAGGTTTGGCCCAGCATGATCTTCTAATTGAGTATAGGCTAGAAGGCTATAATCTTTTCTTGGAGATGATGGCTCAGATCAGAAGAAATGTTATTTATTAGGTCTGTGGTGAAATTGGAAATTATGGATCTCTTATTTTCCTAGTTTTCTTCATCTTTTGCCCCATATGTTTATTTTTTTGGGTGGCATTTTGTGTTGCAGTTTAAACTTGTGCTCGTGAAGAAAGATCAGAAGCAAAGTCCGAATGAGAAATCAGCCAAACTTCATCTTTCAAAAAGTATATTAAAGCTTCACGACCCATTTTGACCCCCAATACGTAGCTGATTTATGCTTTTTTAGTTGGTTTAGCATATCTTAACCTGTGAGAATTAAATGACTTTTTTTAGTGTAGCCATTCATTCTCCCCTGACTTTGTATAGGGCTTGATGAATTATGATTGCTCTTTTGGAGTAACTACATCGTGGCACTTCCTTGACCACCTTATTCACTGTTATGCTGGTAATTTTTTACTTTTTAGAACTTGTTTAGTTTGTCAGAACCCTTAAGTGTTTTTGCACTTGTTAATTTGGTGGTACTTGTTTCAATTATTATTTTTCTATTTGATGTTGAATTTTGTATTGTTCGGGGGAATTAACTGGTCTTGGGTAGCAGAAATGGAGTCCCGTTTGCAGAAGATATCTCTTGGATGCTCTAAGGTGTTTCATTTTGTGAGTGATGCCCTTATCTCTGCCTTTTTTTTCTTTGTTTTATTTTTTATGCCAATAACTCGTACTCTGCATATGCAATTTATTTATGTGGCACGGATCCAATTTTTTTAATCACGTAGTTAACGTATAGATTTTGAAATTACATCATTTTGATACAGTATTATTGCATGTCAAAAGCCCTGTTACATTTTTTGGTGATGTTCATTGCAGTTTGATGATTTTGCAGAACTCTTATATTAGGAAGAAAGATAACAATTCTGACTAAGAATGCTCAAATTTGCTTCTTCTATATTATCCGGGACCCAATTCCATTTTAATTACTTTGCGTAAAGCTTCCAATGTATGGATTTCCCTACTTCCTTGATCTTTTAATTCCATTTTAATTACTTTGCGTACAGCTTCCAGTGTATGGATCTCCCTACTTGCTGGATCTCATTAAATTGTAGAAAACTGAGATCATTGGGAGGCAGGGGAGAAGCGTGTAGGTGAGAATAAGAGGAAAACTGAGAGAAAAATAGAAATAGAGAGTGATATAAGAATTCTGATTTTTCGTTCATTGATTCCTTTTCTCCATACAATTCTCCCCTAGTATAGATCACTTATAACGGCTACAGTGGACAACTAATTAATTAGACAAAATAGCAAAACTTAGAATCCTACAACTAATTGGCTACTAAGCCTTAAAAAACAATTCCAAATTTACCACAATACCTAATCTTCTAGAATTTAAATTCAAAGACTCGACTTGGAACTTTGATTGACTAATAATAAATAATTAATTACTGATCCAACTCCAGCATTACATGGGTAGATCTCCTTCTGTTTACTTCTTCAACGAGATCTCCTTCTATTTACTATTTATTTTATTTCTTCAACAAGGAATTTATTATTATTTGCATTGGGGACTCCTTTTGTTTACATGTTGACATTCTTGCATCTATTTCAGTCTATTTAGTTTTTGTAGGTTTTTGTTATATATGTTTGTTTTTCTTTGTTCTCCAAGTATTGCTTTTTAGGATTTATAATTTTAAGGTGTTATTAACTGCTCTATTATATAAGAAGATATAAGTTTGATAATCATGATTGTTGGAGTTATTAGTATAGTTGAAACTCATGAATGCTAGAAAAATAGTGGATATTCATTTTAATTAGGACATGTTGTGTGATTCTTGTATTTTTTACAATATTTTTTTGATGATGATGTGCTGTATTTTATTTCCAGTATCTTAATAAAATAAAAAAATATGTGCGCTAGAATCACTTAGCTTTTGTGAGCTTCAGTTGCATAATAGGAAAATCTTGTTCTCTGTGCCGGTTCATGTGCTACGCATAAACTTCTGGCCTAGGTAGCATGGAAACTAAAACAAAAACTGACACGGAAACGTAAATCTACCCGTGTTCACTAGAAAAGAATTGCAATAAAAGCAGGAATGTGCTACAGAAGCTGCAAATGAAAATTGTAGTGAGGCTTCGACTATGAAATCATCCAATTTAGAGGTTACAATGTGTTTATTTGACTATTTTCTACTTTGTCAAAGATTCGTAATGTTTATCTTAAAATTGCTTGTTTTTTTCTCCTTTCTCGCTCACTGAATGAGTGGAAGTATTAGCATTTGAAAATGTCCAAGTTAAAGATGCAGCATACTTGTCAATCAGAGAAAGTGTTCAAGTTACAGATGCAGTACAGATGCCATGTGTAACTTGATGCTCAAGTGCTCTGGAGGAAAGATAATTTACCTGTTGTTTTCAATAATTTTCCTCCTCTTGCTGATATTATCGATCTTTACATTCTTCCAGATTATGAAAGGTTATATTCTTACCTCTTTCTTTAATTTCAGTCTTCTCATATAATAGTTGTCTCTTAAGAATTTGCTGTTGAGTACTGCATGTGAGGATGCATTGAATATCCACCTAAATGCTATAACAGGAAACCATATTGTGCTTAAAGACATGCATGGTGATGTATCCGTCTTGATATTTTGTTCTCTTCAACTTACGTGTCATTACTGGAGTAAGTATTGTACATTAATCTCTTTTAAGATCTAAACACATCGTATACTTACAAGGGCCTCGAATTTCTCTGAGTATACATATTTAAAGATACTTCAAACTTGTTGAATTTGGTGTTTTGAACTTGGCTTGGCTGATTTGCAGTAACAATTTCTAGTAACGTTTTTTGGGCTGTATTTTGGGGAAAGATATTGATCTTTTCGCAAATTCAACTTGAGATATTGATCTTTTCGCATCTTCAACTTGATGGTTATTTTGTTGCAGAGGAAGGGCAACATGTTACAATAAATGAAGAATCCTGGAGGTGTCTCAATATATTTTCCGTTTTGTTATCTAAGATCTCTTTGAATATGTGGATTTGCAAAGCAATATTCATTTATTTTTTTTCTTGAAGATGTCATGGAAAAAATCCGAACTAGGCAACCCCTAGCTTCAGCTTTGCATAGACGACCACAGTTACACAGAGAGAATGAAAAAAATTGAGTCGGTCAAGGAAGAAGGAAAGAGAAAGATTGTCAGGTCTAGGGGGGCTGAAAAGGAGTGATAATAGTAGAAATTGAAAGAGAAAGGAAATACTGAATATTCTCATTAATTAGATAATGATTGAGTACAGCCTTAGGGTCTATACATTCCTTGCAACAACAGCTAGTACAAATATGGCAGATAATGCCAAATTAACTAGAAGACAACTAGTACTACTGATAAGGATAATGGCTGACTCAGCCTTAATTCATACAGACTAAATTACCCACAACTAGCTACTTTTGCCATTTATTCTAATTGTAGTAAAAATAACAGTAACAACAAAACTGTATTTAACTAACCAGATTTCCCACTGTTGTTCCTTCTTTCTTCTTCGTTTCTTACCTGACAATACCGGTCCTTTAGCACATTCTTGTCCCCAAAAATGAAAAAATTCTGGAAACTGCTTGCTGATATAATGCAATTCTTCCCAAGTGGCATCAATTATTGGCAATCCCTTCCATTGAATAAGTAATTGATGCACAGTTTGGCCTTATATTCACATGTCTGTTGTTGATCACCTTTGCTGGCTCCATAGGTAGTAACCCATCTTCTATTGGTGGAATGGTTGGAAGAGTGTTGTTGACTGAATCTGGTTTCTTCTTGAGGAGTAATAAATGAAATGTAGGGTGCACTTTGGATGTAGCGGGAAGCTGAAGTTTATAAGAAACTTTTCCAATTTTCTGCAGCACTTCGAAAGGACCATAGTACTTGGTTGAAAGTTTGTGTGACTGTCTAGCTGCAATTGATCTCTGCTTGTAGGGTTGAAGCTTGAGAAAGACCCAGTCCCCTTCTTTGAATTCTCTCACTTCTTTTCTTATCTGATATTGTTTCATTCTGTTCAGTGCCTTAGCTAGAGCCTCTCAAAGCACTGAGTTCATTTCTTCCCTTTTACGTTACATATCCTCTACTGCAACCACTGTTGTTGCCATGTTAGGAAGGACTGGAAGGCTGAGTTTAATCCCATACAAGGCATGAAAGGGAGACATGTTATTGGTGCTATGGTGAGCACTACTGTGACCACCAATACAGTGTCATAGTTGGCTGATTTGGGTAGGCTTTCAACAAAGTTCATGGATATATCTTGCCAAGCTGTTTCAGGGATTGGTAGGGGTTGTAGTAATCCAGGTTTGGCACAAGTTTCAGATTCGCACCTCACACAAACTTCACATTAAGCCCAATTACTGAGTTTTGGCTAAAAAAATATTTTTCAAGCCTTGCTATTGTGCCCTTAATACCAGAGTGTCCTCCGATGGGGGAGCTGTGCAGAGCCTGGATCACCCTCTTTCTAAGGTTAGTTTGGTTACCTGCATAGACCTTGCCTTTGTAGTAATTGATTCTATGTTGATAAGAATTGTTGCCCCTGCCATGTTTCATAATTGCAAGTTCAGTGCTTAATTTTCTAGCCTCTTCATCCTCTTCATAAGAATTCAGAATTTCCTCTATCCAAGTGGGAATAACAGCAGAAATAACGCATGAGAATTTCCTCTTCCATTCTGCCTGGATACGGCATCAACAACCCTATTCTCTGATCCCTTTGTGTTGTATAGTATATTACAGACCCAATAATTTGGTGACCCTTCTCTGTTGCACTACAATGTGTAGTCTTTACTCCAGCAAATGTTTTAGCCTCTGCTGGTAAGTTCTAATTACATATGGGGCTGCTTCCAAACTGGGCCTCCAAACTGTGACAGCATGGATCAAGGCCAGTAGCTCTCTTTCGTAGGCTGATAACTTCTGGTTTCTTGGGCAGTGAGGCTTAGAGAGGTAACAAATAGGGCGGTCGTTTTGTATCAACACATCCCCAGTGCCCCATTGGCTTGCATCGCATTCCAAGGTGAACTGTTGTGAGAAGTCAGGTAATGCCAGAACTGGCATGTGATTCAATATGTCTTTCAGTCTTTGAAATGGTTCCACACATTGAACAGATCATTTGAACTGATCCCTTTACAACATTTCTGTCAAAGGTTTGCATTATCTTCCCATTATTCTTCCCAAACCGCCTTGTAGTAACCTGTGAGCCCAAAAATCCTCTCAACACTTTCAACGTTTTAGGCAGAGGCCATTCCACCATAGTTGCTATCCTGACTAGATTAGTTGCAACCCATGCACTTGATATAATGTGACCCAAGTATGCCACCTTTCCTACCCCAAACTCAAACTTGGACAGTTTAGCAAACAATTGATTCTCTTCCAGCAGTTGAAACATCTTTTCCAAGTGCAATAAATGATCTTCAAGGCTAGGGTTGTATATGAGAATATCATCAAAGAATACTAGAATGAACTTCCTTAAATAAGGCTTGAAGACAGAGTTCATTAGTGCTTGAAAGGTGACAGGAGCAATTGTGAGTCCAAAAGGCATCATCATGAACTCGTAATGGTATGAATGATTTTTTAATGCTATTTTATGGATATCCTTGTCTAAAATTTTTGATGATATCCTGATCTCAAGTCAATCTTAGAAAATATAACAGCTCCCATTTAGCTCGAAATCAACACAAAACCTCCATGTACCATCCTTTTTCTTAACTAACACGACAAGTGAAGCAAATGGGCTAGTGCTAGGCCTTATGATTTCATCATTCAACATTTCCTTTACCATTTTCTCAATTTTAATCTTTTATAGTGTGAATACCTATAGGGTCTAGTGTTGATTGGTTCTGTGTTGGGTTTTGGAGTAATGGGGTGATCATGTGCTCTTTTGGGAGGTAAAGAGGTAGGTGATTGGAACATGATATTTAGTGAGAAGGGTTGTTATGTGTTCAGGTACAGTAGATTTTGGTAGTTGGGCGCCTTCACTGATTTCAGGCCTCTGATTAGGCTTTGAAACCATTACAAACAGTCTAATAGTTTTTCCCTTCCACCCTCCGTTAATCATCTCATTAACAGACTTCATAGTCATCATTTTCAATGTCATTTCTTCCCTCATACCCTTTAGTTCAATTTGTTGCCCCTCCTTTTGTATTAACAACCTGTTTTCCCCAAAATCGAAAGTAATGGGTGAGTGGTGTTTCATCCAGTCCAAACCTAGAATTAAATCAGTCTCCTAGTTCCAAAACCCTTAAGGTAAACCTATGGCTATTCATTCCCCATCTATAGTCCTGACTACAAGCTGTCTGCCATCTGCCATAGTCACAGGGGTTGGCCTGATTGTAGTTGAAGGCAGTTTAGTCTCTCTGGCTATTTTAGTGTCTAGGAAACTATGTGCTGATCCACTATACTATCTATTTAATTCATCACAAATTTTTTTGTTTAAAGTACCTTTCAACTTCATAGTGGTGTTGGTAACAACCCCATCAAGTGCATTGATGGAGAGTTGAAGTTGTTCTATGCCTCCACAGGTTGCTCCTCTTCCATCTCCTCTTCTTCTTCTTCCAATTCAGGCCCTTCCCTTTCACATTCTACTTCCCTAGCCATTGTTACTAACTTCTTGCATTGATGGCCTGATTGTTATTTATCACCACATTTCGAGCAGGCTCCTAGTACTCTTCTGTACGCATTTTGTGTTGGTAGTGTGGTAGGTTTCGTTTCAGGTGGTTTGGTGTATGATGTGTTAAGATGTTTGGGTGTTGTTACTGGTTGCTGCCAAGATCTGGAAGGGTAATTTGGTTTGGAACTGGGTTTGGGTTTGGGTTTTTTTGCCTCCATCAAATTTTTAAGGATAGTTTCTTGGTATTTGTCTTGCTTAATAGCTAGAAAAAATCAAATGGCTCTTGTGCCCTTATTGCTGCTCTTAGCTCTAGTTTTAGCCCTTTCACAGAGCATTTTACATAATAGGTTGGAGTAAGTTCAGGATGAACCCTTTCCAACTTTAGTTTAGCCTCAAATGCTTTTGATACTGTAAAACAGTAGTGGACTGTCTTAGTTGTGCCATCTGCTCCACAACATCTGTAATTTCAGTAGGTTGGAACCTTTTCTCCACTTCTCTTCTGAAATCCTCCCATCCAATAAAAGGATAGTTAGGTCTTCATTTCATGAACCATTTCTCTGCTTTCCCAAACATATAAAGCCCACTTTCCTTTCTTCTGACGCTTCAAATATCCGAAAATACCTATCACGTTTCCTAGTCCAAAGATCTACGTCATCTCTATTAAATTTAGGTAGTTCACACTTGTGCAGTAGTTGTTGCAAGTAAGGAGCTCTCTGTTGCTGTCCATCATACCCTGTGCCAAATAGCCTTGCTTCCGGATTTAAGTGTGTATATTGAGTTTGGGGTATGTTGTGAAATTTGGTTGGATGAACTGGCTTTCTTTTGAGGGTTATGCATCAGATCTGATTGCAGGTCACTGTGGACAGGCTGATTAGGTGATTCAAAACCTGGTAGAGGCATGATGGTGCTAGAGGGTCTAGATTGAGAATGTGTGTGAGTTCACGGATTTGCAGCAGTCTCCTTACCTTTAGAAATTCTCAAGAGAGCCTCCTTAATCTCTTTCAGCTCTTCAGCTATGTCTACCTGACTTTTCTTCACATCGACAACATTTCTTTCCAAGTTTTCTTGAGCATGACCCAACCTTTTAAAAAGTTCAGCATTTCTTTCATCTCTAGCTATAATCCTTTCTTCCCTAGAGTTTATATTTTCTGTCGAAGCTTTGACTTGTTCTTCTAGTGACTTCATGATTCTCTTAGCTGTGGGCTTTTTGTTTTGGTTTTTAACCATGAAGGTCGGAGGACAAAGGCTCTGATTACCGGTTCTCAGGTCTAGGGTTGATTGGTTTCTTACTAATAACAGGGAAATAAAAAGAACTGACAGGAATAAAGTGGAATTTAAGAATGGAAATATGTAATAAGTAAATTAGGGCAGAAAAGGAGTGAGAATATTAGAAATTAAACGAGAAAGGAAATACTGAATATTCTCATTGATTAGATAATGATTGAGTACAGCCTTAGGGTCTATATATATTCCCTGCAATAACGGCTAGTACAGAAATGGCAGATAATGCCAAATTAGCTAAAAGACAACTAGGACTACTGATAAGGATAATGGCTGACTCAGCCTTAATTCATAAAGACTAAATTACCCACAACTAGCTACTTTTACCATTCATTCTAACTGTAGTAAAAATAACAGTAACAAACATAAATGTATTTAATTAACTTGATTTCCCACTGCTGTTCCTTCTTTCTTCTTCCTTTCATACCTGATATAGATATTAATTATTCTTTCAGGGATGCTAATAGAACCTTTAACAATCTTTGAGATGGAGTAACTACATTGTGGGACTTCCTTGACAACCCTGTTCACTATTATACTGGTAAGTTTTTACGTTTTCAAAATCATTTAAACCCTTATGTGTTTTTGCACTTTTTTATTTGGCAGTGCATGTCTTGATTATTTTTCTATTTTGTTGTTGAACTTTTGTATTTTTGAGGGAATGGTCTGGGATAGAAGAAATGGAGTCTTTTGAAGAAGATATCCATATCGAAGCTCCGAGATGTTTCATTGGGTGAGTACTGCCCTTATCTCTTGGGATTCGTCAAGCGCTCCAACTCACAATAAGTTAACTATATCCTAATTCATTAGCAGATCCCTAGCTTTGGTAGGCATGTTGGCGGTGCTCTTCGTTATTGTCTTATTTTGTGTTCTATTGCCAATAGCTCTTGCTCTGCTTATACAATTTTTTTATCTAGCAAAGACCTATGTTGTATTATCACATAGTGTAACCAATAGGTTCCGAAAATAACATTCTTTTGACACAATATTGTAGCCTGTCAAAAGCCTAGTGACAATGTGTGGTGATATTCATGGGCAGTTTCATGATCTTTGCAGAACTCTTACTGTTTAGGAAGAAAGGTAACTATTCTGACTAACTACTTCTGTATTAGGTGGGATTCCATTTAAATTACTTAGCGGGCAGCTTCCAATTGTTTTTACACTTGAATAACTTACGAGTAATATTATTATTTATATATGATGCTCATCGATCCTCTATTATTTATCTTCTATTGTCTATTATATCCTACATATTGCATTTGGAAAGTTCGACTATCAGTTTCTTCCGTCTATAAGTGTTCGTTTATAATTCTATTTTTACCCTTTCAACTAAATCTTTTTACTATTTAACTTTTTGCTAATGGGAAGTTCAGCTTGATATACTCTGTTTTTTTTACTTTAGTTTGATATGCCATTTAACAAGCACAAATTTTTATATTGAGAATTTCAGTAATTGGATTTTAATTTGTTTCATTAAATGCAAAATATTTGTTTTTGGTGTCAGCCACAACTGTTGAAATAACTGTGTCCATATAGCAATTACATAGGAGATTGTGTAGATTGTGGCTACTATTTTGTTGTAACTATGACGTTGTTTGCTGTTATTGGTACCGACTGCCAAGTATTGTATTTTCCACATAAGAAAGACTTATCAAATTGATATTGACAGCAGTTTCATTGTTTTATGTTTTGTTTACTATTATTATTGGAATACTTTTGTTGATGTCGATTTTTCAATAGGATGAGGTTAGGTTGGGGTTAAAACACAAGACAAAATACAAATACCATGACCAAAAGTGAAAATATAGGAGGCATTTTTTCACTTGACCAGCAAAATACAAATTCCAGCTATCAGCATTCCTGGTCAGGGTCATATTTTGTTACACGTTATTCATTATTTCATATATGCTCTTTCCTAGGTTTTGGCTTGTATCCTATGTTGTATTGCTGCTAACTTCCCGTGAAAAAATCAATCTTATTTTTTAAATTTTCTCGTTGACAGATGACGAGCGTTAATGGATTTTGTGATGAATTTTTACAAAGGTGAATTTTTTGTTTCTACCTTAACTTGTTGCTAACTAGTCATAATATACTCAAAATGTGATATATTGTGTGATAGAGAATTAGAGGAAAACTGAGAGAGACATTGAGAATTCTGATAATTCGTTCATTTATTCCTTTTCACCATACAATAATCTCCTAGTATAGATCACTAATAATGGCTATAGCGGACTGCTAATTAACAAGACAAAATAGCAAAACTAACTTAGATTCCAAAAGTTAATTGGCTACTCAGCCTTAAAAGAACAATTTCAAAACACAATATCTTATCTTCTAGAAATTAAATTCAAGACTCAACTTGCAAAATTTAATAACTAATATAAACTAATAACTGAATTCTCTAAATCTAGCATCACATGGACAGATCTCCTTTTGTTACTATTTATTTTTTTTCTTCAATAAGAATTTTGTTATGATTTGCATTGGGGACTCCTTTTCTTACATGTGGACATTCTGGAGTCTCTGTGTTTAATTATTTTTTAATCGAATAGTTTATGCCTCAAGGATTAGGTTATGTTATTACATTAGCATATAGGAAAATACCACTAATGTGAGAGGGGCTTGGCTTTTGATGTTGCTGCAATCCAGTATCTTAAGGATGAGTTAGTATCACTATCAACTATGGTCTATTATGATACGAAAATGACAGGTTACTAGCATTGTTTTCTTTTATTGAGTATTCAGTTGACTAATCACAGTATCCATTAGTTTTGTATTTTAATACTTGAATAATCATAGTGGTCAGAGATTCTCTGCTTATCTGTTTCTGTAGACTCCAAACCAGATGAAAGTTTTTTATGTCTGTGATTACTTGAAAAATATTAATCGTTTGCATGTGAATGTCCTTGCATACTATTGACATTAGTGAATTTGGAGTTTTCCTTCTAGCTTCATATTGTATGTCTATTTATTCTATTGCTCATAAAGTTATTACAAAACTTGAAAAACCTAAGTTACCATTCTGTTGGAGTTGGTTGCATAGTAGTATTTTTATTCAATCAGCTCAAGAATGACTTTCTGTTTCTGACGAAAATTAAAGATTGTCCAATCAGCACTAGATAATGGCGAACATTACTAAGAGAGAGAATCTGGTTTCATGTAGCATCATCTTGTCTGCTACTTTTTGCTGAAAAAAGGTTCATCTCTGAATTAATTATAGTTAAGTAGAGGCAAATGAAATCTGATTAGTTTTTCTTACGTTGGTGGTCAATACTATCAAATTTGGTATCCACATGTCTGTGATCATCTTCTTTGATAAACTATGATAAGCAAACTAGAAAGAAGGGCGTTTCAGATTCTTGTTGCAAGAAAATTGAAAAACTTTCTTTTGTATTATTGTTTTTCATTATAAGATATTAGACTTTACATAGTTCCATCTTATCTCCCCTTTTTTTCAAATTTTGTGTTTCTGTCCTATCACTTGTATCTAGATTTGGGGAAGACTCTCTCTACGAGAAAATGATTAACAATGTGAATTTTCTGTGGTGGTTCTTCAGTGCAGCTTGCCTTTTATTTTATTTCTACTTGGGTTTGTTTTCGGTGTTGTAGTTGCTTCTTTGTTTTACGGGTGTGCAGGCATGGGATAGTTACTTGATGGCATTGTAGAATGCAAGAGAAACAAACTCAGGAATTGTTCTGAAGCCAATGATGAATATGTGGGTGTTAAGACTTTAAGGTAAACTTAAACACCTTTGCAATTGAATCTTTTGTTTTGTTGCTTACTAGGTTAGTCTTCTGCTCTGTCTTCGACAAAATATGTGTTCTGGAAACTACTAGCAAATTATAAAATTAGTGCAAAAAACCAAATAGAGAGACCAAAATTTAACGAGGTTTGGTCAATTATGCTTACGACCTCCGATACTATTAAATTAATATTTCACTTGAAGAAATATTATAAAAGAGATTTAGAAGATTCAATTGCCTTAAAAAAGAGGAAGGTTATTTGTTTTTGGGATGAAAATGAAGAAAAAGATTTAGGTCTATTTATATTAAAATTAAGTCACCCATTAATTAATATTCAACCACATCATTTGACATATTTGCCAACTATTAACGAACATTTAACAATCACTTAATTAAGCCAATTTTTGACTTTGTTCGTGTAGGACTTTGCCATTTGTTGTAACTACAAATCTCCACCTCGATAAAGTTCACATCTTCAATCCCTCATCTTTGTGTAGTGTCTATCACTGTAATCTTCAAGTTTTGACAGTATTGATCAAGTCCAAACAGTATTGGAACTTGATCGAATTTACAACCTTTATCAACATATCAGCTAGATTCTTAGTGATCTGAATCTTCTGAATTACAACTCCACCTTCTTCGAGAATCTTTCGAATGAAATGATAACGAATATTGATGTGCTTTGTCCTTGCATTATATACTTGATTCTTTGGCAACATGATAGCACTCTAATGTACTTTTACATGCTTCTGTTGAATTTCGAATTAACCAAACAACCTTTAAAGCCAAATTGCATCTTTTACAACCTTTGTGCATGCGATGTATTTTGTTTCTGTCGTAAACAAAGTAACTGTTAACTGTAATTTAGACCTCCAACAAACTGGTGATTTTGCTAAAGTGAACACATGACCAGTTGGTGATGTTTATCTAGGTCACCAGCATAATTGGAATCATAGTATCCAACTACATATTGACCACCTTTATCTTGCTAATATACCAATCCAACATTCACGGTTTTCCACATGTACCGTAGAATCCATTTCATAGCTTGCCAGTGCTCCTTTTTAAGATTATGCATTTATCTACACACTAGACCAACTACGTGTGAAATGTCAAGCCTTTTACAGCCTCTGCACTAAGTTTTAAATGAGAAGTAAATGGCGTACTAATATGTATTGACTGTTCATTAATTTTAAAACGTTTTAGTACCCTTCTCAAATATTCTTTCCGAGTCAAACACAATCTTCCCAAATCTCTATCTCTGCTTATCTCCATACCAGGAAACTTCTTTGCTTTACCAAGATCCTTCACTTCAAACTCTTTATTTAATTGAGTCACTAACATCTCAATTTCCTCCAAGTTCTTGGAAACTGTCAACATATCATTAACATAGAGAAAATATACAAAAGATCCATCTTGCAGCTTCTGCAAATACACCGTGATCATATTTTCTCCTTGTGTACTTCTATCTCAACATAAACTTGTCAAATCGCTTATACCACTGTCTCAGAGATTGCTTCAACCCCTACAGTGATTTTTCAATTCTACAAACCATAACTTCTTTCCCAGCAACTTTTAATCCTCCAGGCTGAACCATATAGATTTTCTCCTCCAAGTCTCCATGTAAAAATGTAGTTTTTACATCCATCTGAACCAACTCCAAATTAATTTGTCTACCAAAGCAAACAAAATGCGGATGGAAGAGTGTTTCACAACTGGAGAAAACACCTCATTGTAATCAATTCCTTTCGTTTGAGCATAGCCTTTAGCTACTAACCTCGCTTTGTAGCGAACATTATTCTTATCAGTAAATTCATCTTTCTTTGCATGGACCCATTTGCACCCAATTGCCTTCTTTCCCTTCAGAAGGCTTACTATCTTCCACGTTTAAATCTTCTGAAAGGATTGCATTTCTTAAAGCATGACATTCCTCCACTCTTCTTCTATTAACTTCTCTATAAGTGGTAGGGATATCATCATTTGCGATTGGAGATGCATAGGCCACTGTATCAACAAAGCAAGCAGGATTTCTGATTGTTCTTTTCGACTTTCTCAATGTAATTGGATCAAGTTTTTGTGGAGGTTCTTGCATTTGAACCACTTCCTCATCTGAATCCTCATCTACCATAGGAGATTCTACATTTATTACTTCATTTTCTTGGCTAATCGCATGCCTTTCAAACTCCACCTGTTTTGGAGTACGATCTATCTATTCTAATGTTACCTTCCTTATCATGGTAGATTAAACCAAAGTAACATCCCTACTAATGATTGTCTTCTTGGTCTCTGGGCACAAAAGATGAAATCCCTTTACTCCTGAGGCGATTCCTAAGAAAATTGCTTTCCTTGTTCGAGGATCAACTTTGACTCCTTCACATGATAATATGCAATAGAACCAAATATGTGTAAGGAATCATATTCTGTAGCACATTTTCCACACCATTTCTCAAGTGGTGTTTTACCACCAATAGCACTAGATGGTACGCGATTGATGAGGTGGCTTGCATATGTAACAACTTAAGCCCAAAACTGCTTGCCCACCAGCATTGGACAACATACACCGAACTTTCTCCAGCAATGTTCGATTCATGCATTCTGCCACTCCATTACATTGTGGTGTATGCTTGATTGTGAAGTGTCTGACAATGCCGTTTTCTTTGCTAGCTTTCGTAAATGTATCACACTTGTATTCTTCACCGTTGCCTGTTCGCGGGTGTATGATCTTTCGTCTCATCTGAGTTTCCATCATATTTTTCAATTTAAGGAAAATTCCAAACACTTCATCTTTAGTCTTTATATATACACCCAAATTCTCCGGAAAAAGTCATCAACAAAGGTGACATGGTATTGCTTCCCTCCAAGTGAAGCTGTCTTGGAAGTTCCCCATACATCAGAGTGCACATAGTCCAAAATCCTTTTAGTATCATGGATAGCAGTACCAAATTTCCCCCTAGTATTCTTCCCTTTGATACAATGCTTACTATAGTCAATTTGCAAATTTGGACATCTTTCAGCAATCCTTGTTCACTAAAAGATTCGAGGATTACTCACCAGCATGTCCCAAGCGCATATGCCACAATCTGGCCGCTTCTAGCTCTTTCTCATCACAAGAGGTCACTGTAGTTCCAATTATAATAGTGCCTAGGTAATGGTACAACCTATTATTCTTTTGAACTCCTTTCAACACCACCAATGCACCAAAAATTATCCTCATTACTCCACCTTTTGCTTGCACTTTGAAACCCTTTTCTTCCAAAGCTCCAACAAAAATGAGATTCTTTGATAATTCTGAAACGTAGTGAACATCTTTCTATGTTTTGATTGATCTATCTTGATTCTTCAATCGAATGAAACCAATCCCATGTGTGGTGATAGGGAAATCATTTGCTATGTAAACAACATCATCTTCTAGTGTTTTGAAATCACAGAACTACTCTCAATTAGGACAGGTATGATGGCTGCATCCTGAATCAAGTAGCCAAAAACTAGAAACTAGAAGAAGCTCCTACAGCAAGTGAACAATTTGAGTTATCATCATACTTAGTCACTGCAACAGTCTTAACTTTGTCGAATAGAATTTCTTCTTCAACTTAGGACAATCTTTCTCCCAATGCCCCTTTTCATGACAAAAGGCATATTCATCTTTGCCTAACTTGGACTTTAACTCTGATCGTTGCTTCTTCCCTTTTTCCTGGTTCTCTTGGCGTCAACAATCAAAGTTTCATGAGCTTTCGCTTGAGTTGCCTTTTATCCTACCTCCTTAATACATAGTTGTACAAAGCTCCACATTACTTCACTGAGAGTTACGGCTGTCTTCCCATGAAGTAGAGTTGTTCCAAAAAGCTCAAACTTCTCCAGAATTGATCCTAATAGCATCAAAGCGAGATCCTCGTCTTCAAATGTCACATCCAGATTTAACAAATCAGAAATCAACTGATTAAAGTTGATGATGTGATCGTTCATTGTGGCACCAGGAGTAATCGGAACAGCCTTTTCTTCATGTAAAGCTTATTCTGATTGCTCTTCTTCAAGAACTTTTCCTCAAGTGGCATCATCAACTTATGAGCAGAAGAAGTCTCTTTGTGTAATGCATACTTATGTTCTTTGGATAAGCATGACCGGATTGTGCCATAAACCAAGCGAATGATGATTCTCCTTCTTCCATCTCATCTGGTTTCTCTTCTTTTAGAGTAACATCTAGACCTTGTTGAAACAAAGCGTCTACAAACCCCACTTTGCCACATGCTGAAATGATCGCTCCCATTGAATATTTCCACCACCAATCTAGAATTTGCTCCAACAAACTATTTGTAGAATGCTTGAAGAAGCATTCGAAGTGAATGGCTTTAGTCCGAATGGATTTTCAACTATTCCCAGGTAAATAGTCGAGTCACTAACGGTCTCGGTTAAATACCATTTTCCTTGTGTTCTTATCTCTTGGTGACAGAATTTTTTCAAAAGAGTTTTAATAATAATTTTTAAAATTTGCTAATTGCCAATTAATTATCAAAGCCTAGAAGTAGAAAAATTTTGTGATATGTCACTATAGTATGCTTATAGCGCACAGAGCATATTATTTTTCCTAAGTAAGCTCTGATACTAAATGTTACGGAAACGACTAGTAAATTATAAAATCAGTGCAAAAAATAAAATAGAGAACATCAAAATTTAACGAGGTTCTGTCAATTATGCTACGTCATTTGACATTACCAAATTAATATTTCACTTGAAAAAATATTACGAGAGAGATTTCGAAGATACAATTACCTTAAAAAATAGGAAGGTTAATTGTTGAATGATTTAAGCCTATTTATACTAAAATTATGCCACCCTTCAATTAATATTCAACCACTTCATTTGACGTATTTGCCAACTATTAACCAACAATTACCAACCATTAATTTTTTACTTTATTCATATAGGACTTTGTCACTTGTAACTACAATATGTGCATAGAAATGTATAATTTGTACCTATCTCGGTAGATTCTCTTAAGTATTAGATGTCAATGTCTATGAAATATGGAGGGGGTGGATACCCAGCTCTTTTTAGCACTTGAATATTTCCAACAAAAGGGTAACTCTTAATTGTTCTGTTTAATAGTAATCAATTTTACAATAATACAATAAAAGATTCTTACATGAGAATAACCAACTATATTAAAAGTTAGGGTAAATTTTAAAAAAGTATATTGTGTTATCGGTCATTTTCAAAAGGGTATTTGTGTTTTTTCGAGTCTCAAAAAGGGATTTGAGATTTCAAGCCATTATCAAAACAAGGAAATTTTTTAATATCGTCAATTTTGCTGACGTGGTAAGGGGTATTTTTGTAAATTATATTTAAGTTAATTTTCTTTTTCTTTTCTCTTTCTCTGCCCTTTTCTTTTCTCATTTCTTTCTATTTCTTTTCCTATTTTTCTGCACTTTCTTTTCTCTTTCTTTCTTTCTCTTTTCTTTTTCTTTCTCTTCTCTGCCCTTTTTCTTTTCTTTTCCTTGCTAATCTATCATTTCGGAATTTCTTTTCTTCCCTAATTAAACGAATTGATGGTTTTTTGTCTTGATTAGACAAGTAATGGGTTTCATCTTTTTCATTATTTAGCAGAATCTCAAGTAGTGGATGGTTTTCATTTGTTCTCGTGGATCTGAACGTTCTCGGCTCGATTTCTGCTTCTCCTCTTTCCGTAGTTCCTCTGATTTTGTGCTCTTGTTTCAGTTTCCGGCAACAATTCCGGCGAGCCA
>CATIWQ010079089.1:0-28025 GCA_949673415.1 Euphorbia schlechtendalii | reverse complement strand
GTAGAGACGAAATAATTAATCAAAATTTTGGTTTATGAAATAATTAAATGTGATTATCGCAAAAGCAAAAACCAAAACCTAAAACATGGCATGATTCCTAAATTATTTTACCTAATTGCCGTAAAAGCCTAAAAAGCCCTTGATTTTTAAGCGACAAAATATGGCTTCAATTTAAGTTGTAATATGTGGGGTAGGTATGAATGGAGCCCATAAGGATGAGTATGTGCATCGTAGTAAAGCCATTGTATGCATAAACATGTCTTTATTCATTCCATTTCCAAATCCATCATTTTAACTCATTTGCACTCACATTCCAATTTTATCTCGTTTTGTTTTTAAATCTGTTCTCAAATATTACATGATATAATTAAAAAAATGAAATTACATATTAAATTAGTTTTCCAATAGTGAAAAATTATAGTATTTTTATTTGTACCACAGTTGAAATATTATATCATCGGATTTTAACTCAATCCATAACTTAACAGAATTTCAGTGTAAAAAAAAGGAAAATTGTTATAAATGTCCTATTTGGACAAAGTATTTACATTTTGACCCACTAACTAATTTTTTTTTTTTTGCATTATATAACCTTTTGCGAGTTTAATTTTTCCTCTATACGTTCTATATAAACCGTCACTATTGTCATTTTCTCTGAATCAGATTTCTCTTCTCTGCATTGATTCTCCTTCTCTTATAATCTCTACTCTGATTTCGTTGATATGAAGTTTTTTCCCATTTCATCTTCCTCGTTCAATTCGATTTTGCTCATCCATGCAACGATGTTCATCTTTGCATAAAATGTTTTTGATTTTTAGTTTGAAATTGCGATAATGTTTTTATCTTTTTTTTTTTGTATTTGATACGATTTCATTTTAAGTCTCCGTAGATTTGTAATGTTGTTGTATTCTTCCTCTTCGGTTTGAATTTCTTAAATATTTGTTGTGATTGGAGGTTTAAATTTCACTTTTGATTCAACAGAATGCAAAGTCTTCTAGTTTGCACATAAAGTGTTTTATAAATTGTCTAACTGGTGGAGATATAACAATTGAAGATATTTTTGCATTATTGTTTTTTAGTATCCACTAGCTACCTAGTAGCTATCTCATATGAAGTTGATAGTTTTCTGAATTCGCAATTTTGTTTTTTTATAGCTTTTGAATTCTGTTTTTGAATGATAAAAATCAAATACATGGTTCCTATCACATTCCCACTAGTTTCCTATCAAATATTGATATATGAACAAACTTCCAACGAAATATAAGGTTCCTACCAGTTTCCTATTAGATAGTGATGAATTAAACAAACTTACAGTGAAGTATAAAGTTCCTACTGCTTTTTTTTCCAGATTCCTACCATATATTGAACAAAATAATTTTTTGAAGTTATCTAGTAAGAATATGGTAGGATGCTCGTATGTATGTTAAATTAGTAAAAATCCTTCTTAATATGTACACATGCTATAGAGAAAAGTTTTGACATGTATTTGCATTACCTACTAGGTTACTACTGGTTAATCAAGACAGTTATTGAACATGAAAGATAGCAAGGTGGAATTTCAAACCTAAGGATCTCTTAAGCATACCATGATTGATATAATCTAAGTTAAAGTGTTACATATATGTTTTTAGGTTTATAAAGCTTATAAAAGAAACCTAGCATCTAAAATTAGAGCATTAACAGTTGATGCATATTTTCTCTCTTTTGGTAGTGGTTCTCCCTTTGAGTAATTCGGCAACACTTCGTTAGCACGAGCTTCCAAACTAGGAGAGCCTCTACGATTGATCCACACGGAACTTCACCGACCAAAACCTCATTGAGGAAGAAGCCATTAGTAAATAGCAGCTTCTAGACTGCTCGAAGAACAACCTGAAAATAAATTGAGAAGGCTCATTTTAGAAAGAGCTTTAAAAAAGAATTCTTCAATTGTTTGGAGAAACTTGTGAAGGATCTCGCACAATAAAAGAAGAGAATGTCGAACTCAGAGATAAAAGCTGACCTTAAGTATTTTCTTATGTGTGAAAACAAAGAGAATGGAGGCCTATATGTAGGGAAAAGTGAGTCTTAGACTCCCCTCAAAAGAGGGTTAGCTGCCGGGGTCACTCGGACCCGTGGGCTAACCTGCGAGTCCAATCTGCAAGGACAATCCCTTGCAAGCTTGCCTTGCTACCTTAAGCATGGGCTTTCAGCCTGTCGCAAGCCCATGCTTGTGGGCTGCCCAGGCAGCCTATCGGACTTGCAGCCTGCTAGCACGTGCAGGACCCGCGAGCTTTTTAGCTCACGGGGAAGCCACGCACACCCCACTCCGAACAACCCGTGTGCTTCAGGCCCACCCACAACAGGAAAATTTCCCTTGCTATGCTCTATACAATTTTCCCTATTTTCTCTTTATTTCCTTTAGTTATTAATTCAGTCCAACCAATTAGTAATTCTTCTAAAGAATTCGACAACTTGTATTTTCGACATAGACCTAGTCTATAGGTTCTTTACTTAGTCCAATAAAGACCCAAGTGTGTGACCTTATAGGATCCCAAAGTATTGAGCTGCTAGAGGTTAACCTAAACTTGGCTTCCCATCCGAGAACATTTAGGCTCAGTGTTGTAGATCGATATGGAACCTGATAGTTCTAGATGATCAAATGGGCTTTCTAACAAAGGCATATGATCCCTCAATACTTGGAATGTCACGTGTTTGCAACTTGATCAGGTTCTGTAGTAGTAAACAATAAAATACACTCCTTCCATCAAGTTAAGTACCATCTAGTTTATTGAGCTCGGATTAAGTGTAGCTAATGTAATAGCTGTAACTATCCTTGAATTATTCACAATGAACACGACTCAGCCATTATCTATCAAGATTGTCTAGAAACTTGCTCTATCAATCTTATACCCTAATCAGAGGTTTATGAGTGTGTAACTTCAACAAGGGGCCCTACAATATATTTTGTTGGTTAATCAAGATAGTAATTGAACATGCATAGGTTACAAGGCAAAAATTCAAAAAATTAAAATTAACTTGAGGATCTCCTAAGCATACCATAATTGATATAATCCATGTTAAAATGTTCCATAGATGCTTTTAGGCTTATAAAACATATAAAATAAACCTAGCATCTAAAGATTAAAGCATTGCCAGTTGATGCGTGCTTGATCTCTCTTTTGGTAGTGGCATTCCCTTTGAGAAATTCCAACTAAACAAGCTTCCAAACTAGGAGAGCCTTTATGACTTGATCCACACAGATCTTCACCGACCAAAACCTCAAAGAGGTAGAACCGTCGATTGATAGCAGTTGCTATACTACTCGTAAATCAACCTGAAAATCAAAATCGAAAGCTCACTTAAACTTTGAGCCTTCTAAAAGAACTCTTTGATTTGTTTGGAGAAACTCGTGGAGGATCTCGCACAACATAAGAAGAGGAGAATAGAAATCAAAGAGAAAACAAGCTCAAAGATTTTTGGTGTATATGAATTAATGAGGCTTTGAAGCATATTTATAGGGTAAAAGGGGGAGTGATAGACTCCCCCTAAAACTCTACATAGAATGGGTTAAATCCCATCCCATGTATAGCGGGTCAACTACGTGGGTATAGATACCCGCGGGTTGACCTGCAGCTGCTACAAGGCTAACCCTAGTGGGCTTGCCTTATGCCGCAAGCTGTGGCTTGCGGGCTTGCGCGCAGGTAGCGCTAGTGGCCTGCAGCCCGCTAATGCTCATGGGCTTTCCCTAAGTGCTAGCGGCCCGCGAGCCTATTGGCTCCCAGGGGAGTCGCGTAGGCCCACTTTGAATAACTCATGTTCGGTTTGGGGCCCACTAGCAACGGGAAAATTCCATTGCTCACCTCGTTTAACCTTTTCCCTATCTTTTCATTATTTCTGTTAATTATTAATTTGATTAAATCAATTAGTAATTCTTCTCATTGATTTCTCAACTTGCATTTTTGGTAGAGACCCAGTCTATAGGTTCTTTACTTAGTCCGGTAAAGACCCAAAGTGTGTGACCTTATAGGATTCTAAACTGCTGGAGGTTAACCTAAACTTGGTTTCCCATCTGGGAACTTTTAGGCTTACTGTTCCTAACCAATAACTCTAGATAATCAAATGGGCTTTCTAGCAAAGGCTTATGATCCCTCGATACATGGAACATCATGTGCCTATTATGAGCGGATAATACCGAGAGCGATGGGCCGAGAGAGCACTAATGAGAGGCATGGTCCACCAGGGTGTTTTTTTTGTGTAAATAAAATGTACCATGTTAGGGACCTGGAAGGTTTGATTGAGAAAGCGGGAAACATTTTCAGATTGGTCAAACTCGAATCCACCGTCTCTTAGTGTAGAGTTGCCACCTAGATTAGCTCTTTTAGGAATTAGAATCTTATGAGGCTTAATGTTCGGGAGACGGCCCACTAAGACACAGAGATTCAGGTTCGGGATAAGTTGCTTACTTCTTATTAGATCACATTATATTACATCTATAGGAAACCGTATTTCTTAATTGTGCATATTCGCACTTATGCCATTTTTCGAGTTTATAATGCATGATTCACACATATTTGGAAAGCAATAAATCCATACAAAAAGCAATAAAAAAATGCGGAAATGTAAAGATTAAGATTACAAAACCTCAGGGGATGCGATAGCCCGCCTAATCTATTAATTACATTTCTCAAAAAATAATTGAAATTGCGATACCCGAAGGGAAAATAAAATTCTAAACATACATTTAACATGCATCCACAAAGGTTAGTGCAGGGTATATAGCACAACATGAATATTTATATGTATACTCGATTTAATTTTGTCGAGGCCCATGTGGCCTAATTAAAATATTAGCGATTTAAAATTCTTGTTTTAGAATAAAACAATTCATTTTATCAACACGCATGTTGCTCATTTTTATTTAGTGAAAATGATCACATGGAAATAATGTGAGGTCTGTTATTCAGAATAATTTTAATTCCCTTCGTAGGGGTATTCTAACATGTATTTCATAATTAAATAATAAAAAAAATTAATTAAAAGTGTAAAAAAAGTTACATAACAAAATAATGAAAAATAATAAATAAATAAATAAAAGTTAATAAAATATAATTTAAAGGAATAAAATAAATCCTAAAGGAATAAAATAAATCCTAAGTCGATAACAAAAATCGAGTTCGTCTCAGTATTTAGGAGAAAAGAAAAATAAATATAAAAATATAATACATAGGATAAAGTAGCTCTAGAAACTCATAGACTTACTCTTTCGTTGCGAATCCACGTTGACAAATCCGCTTGATCTTTGGGTGTGCTCCTTGTTCGTTTTGATTTTTATTTGTGTGAAAATATGTTATTTTAATCCTAAAAATATTCAGACTCGGAATCTAAATTTGTTTTAGGCCTGAGAATATTTGAGAATTTTTTAGAAAAAATAATGGAGGAAAATTGTTTTGAGAAAAATAAAGTTAGGAATCTAAACGTGTTTTGAATCCAAATATAATCATGGAATTTCTAAGAAAATATTTTTTGTAAAGTCTTCCGAGTCATTCTCTCGAGAAAATCAATTTTTTTCTAAAAATTTCGGGTCCTTGAACACTGAAAATTCCCCCGATATTTATAGGGAAATTTTTTGAAAAAAATCTGAATTTTTTAAAAAAATCCGGCAAGGGGGGTCCCTCACCAAAACTTTGGCGAGGTAAGCCTCGCCAGACTTCTGGTGAGACTAGTTTCGTGCCCCCCCAATTTTTTCATTTTATATTTTTATATTTTTTTCATTTTTAATTTTAATTATTATTAAAAATAATTTCAATAAATTAATTTTTACTAAAGTCTAATTTTCTAAGTCCTTAAAATAAAATTAGAGACGAGGAGCACTCCCATTTGAAGATCTCTTTATAAATGAAATTTGTGTGATCCAAGGATGAAAATATTGAAAAGTTGTCATCATCAAAAGCGCGAGCTGGTACAAAATCTCATGCTCACAGCCGCTCCTCGTGTGATCGTCACTGGTTGTGTAACTAGTATGATCACATGAAATGGAGCGGAGGGATTGAGAATATACTTGACCGGTGCTGATGGTGACTTCTTTGTCCCTGATCAGTGATGATGTGGGCCTTCTTTTTGGCACCGTGTCCTCATGGGATTGCCTAGTTTCTTCTTCGGAATCACTTGGTGTTTGATGCCCCTTGCGGGCAGGTCGACCGTTTCTTTCTACGGCATCCCTTTAATAGTCAGCAACTGTTTCTTCGGTTACGGTCCTTGTGTGCCCCTTGTGAGTTGACCTTTGATTTGTTTTGATAATTGGAATTGTCAGAGATGGGTTCTTGAATCCATTTCAAAGGTTAACCAAATGAGATACCCATTTCTTTCTTCGATTATGTTTCCTTAGTAGGAGGTTCACTTGTTTCCTATGACAAATCAGAGAAAATTATAATGTTAATACATTTTATGATGCATGTTTTAATTATTTGATTGAGTTTATGAAGCAAAAAATTTTTCCCCTTCAATCAAAAATTAAAACATGATGAATGAGTTTAATGGAAATTCGGGGATGTCCCGAAGACCACTCCGTTGTTTAAGGAGACTTTTGTGATCTTGATGTTGCTTGAACATGGCCTAAGTAAGCTTGAATTAGTTTTAGGCTTGAGTGAGCCATCATCTTTCTTAATGTTTGTAGATTCCTCAAGTGGAGGTGGAGTTTCTTGTTTACTGGGATGGTGTTGCCCCGATTTAGCATCGTCTTTACTTGTAAATGACATGATGCGAATGTAATGTATGTATGATTTTATGTATGGACAATATTTATCATATGATGTATGTTCGTCTTTTGTAGGTATTGTGGGCTTCATTCATTGAAGAGCCTTCTCTTTGCCACTGCATAGGCGGCCCTAGGGTTTATCTTATTAGGGATTCCATTGATGACTCCTTCAAAGTGATGACCATCGGTTCGTTATATCAGATTCAAGTTCAAAGCTTGAATCTGGTTTGAAGAAGATCTAGATGAGTCATTGATCCCGCATTGTGTTGGCGATGCTCACTTTGATAGTTTGATAACGAGAGCTTGAAGTCCTTTTTCCTGAAGTATTGCGAGGGAAACTATAAGATATTTATCCTAAGTTCCAAAGGTGATAAATGATGGCCTATGCCATTCCAAGGATGAGATGATTAATTTGGTATTTTCATCTTTCTAATTTCTGCATAGATCACCCTTACGGGTTTTCAATCTATCGAACCTTATCTTAATTTTTTCCTAGATCACCCTTTCAGGTTTTCAATCCAGCAGACTCATCTTTTCTTTTCTTTATTATTATTTTTTATTTTTTTGATGTTTACTTGCGATATTCTACAGTTGACATGCAAGCAATTAACATAAGCAAATGCATAAAGATTCAGCAAAAAGGACAATTCATTGATGAACTTAATAGGGGTATAAATATTTAAAATGATTTGACTCCTGCCATCGATTAGCCCTTTCAAGTTTGTTAATCAATGTGTTTGATTTTCTCTCGATATCCTAAGTTTTGCTTGAGCCACCCTTTTCAGGTTTTCAACTCAACTGACTATTCTTTTTCTATTTTGAAAAGAGACCCTAATTTTTGCTCAACTAACAGAGTGTTAATTGATCGGCTAAATTATTTTTATTGCTACTGCTTTTTATTGATTTATTTCTTTCACCTATGCGTGATAGCAATTGTACTAGTCTTGGTTGATATGGCTGATGGATCAATTGCCATCCATGTCCATGACTTTAGTTTTTATCTCGTTTAGCATTTATGATCGATTAGTTGGTGCTCATGCTGCTTTGCTAGCTTGAGATACATGCAATGATGAGTCTTAGTGTTTGATCATCAACGTTTCCTTATGAATTCAATTGTTCTTCGATGATACATGATATTTCGGGGATCATATCTGATAGCTTGATTCTATCAGAGGTGAATAATTTATGTCCAATGGTTTAATGATTACCCCAAAAATGGTGGTGAGTCATCCGATGGAGTTGTTGACGTGCTCAACGGTCTGACCCCTTCTTTGTATCACAGGTTGTTTGACTTCAATTTGCTTTGTTGACATTTTGGTTTTATTTTGGCTTCTATCATTTTGACCTTTGCTTGACTAATTTAATGGACATTTCATGCTTCATTCCATTCTGGTTTCGGTCACTTCTACCTTTGCTTGACTGATTCAATAGTTTCGTGCTTGGAGATCTTTCTATTGATCTTATGTCTTTGTAGGATGAAGCAAATGCTATCGCGCATTATCTAAGTACATGTGTTTGTTTCTCACTTTCCCTCAAGAGTCAAAGCATTTGAACTTGTATGGGATCCATTTATACAGAAATTAATTTCATAACATGATATGTTTCATGTGCTAAAAACATTATATATATGTTCATGAGAATGCGTGATGTCAATTAATAGAATATCAAGCGAGTAAACAAAGTTTGATTTATTCAAAAATCCAAAAGCCTAATGGGCAAAGTTGCTAAAAAGAACTAATTTATTACTTCATCATGTGGTTATCTTCGAGTACCAGTACCCCCATAGATTTTCCCATGGATTTAAACTGCTCCATCCTATCCACCTTCTCAAACACTTCTTAATAGCTTGAAAAGATATCCAACCCAAACTTATTTCTGTATCATGGCAGTGCACCATCTAGAAGCTTGGTTATCATCTCTAGTAGATTTAAGCGAGCCTGAAGCCTGACCTGTGTGGCCATCCAACACCCATAGTAAGATTTGAAGCCCTCGCCCTGCTCTTGCCTTATAGCCTCCAAATGTTGCATTATGGTTTCCACATGAGAGTTGAAACCATAATGCTCCATCATAGCTTGAGCAAGACTACTCGTTTGTTCGATATTCGCAAAGAATATCATCCTAGCGGAGGTTCTATATGAATGGTCACCTTTTCACTGGATGTAGCAACTATTCCAATTAGTTGCTACATCAGCGAAAGCTGACCATTCATACAGAAGAACCTCCTCTAGGATGCTATTCTTTGCGAATATCGAACAAACTAATATTGAAGAATGAAAAATTTTATTGATAAGTGATTTGCAAGTACACTTATACAATAATCACTCCAAAATATAGAGAAATATAGTGATCGAAACAAGGGTTAGAATCACTTAAACATTTTCTCACTAACACTTATGAATGTAGCAAATTCTCTATCTATACACACACTATATGTAACCCTGGTCTTCTTGCCACATCCACTGTATGAAATTTGTGAAGTTTGGAGCCCTATTTATAGAGTTCGAAGGGTTGCATCTATAAAAATGAAGAGTCACGTCCATTGGTGAATGACCGCATCACTTCATCGTGATTGGTTAAGAAGCTTCAATCTAATCCACAATGGATAGGCACCTTTTCATGATTGGTTGACTTCTGATAAGTATCTTTTCATTGGTAGTTGATGGCCGTTGATCATGCTTATCTGGCGATTGGTAGTTAAGAAGATAAAACAAGAAAACCATCCAAGTAGCGATCGTGATATACAAGTCAAGATTGTGAATCTTTGATTGGCAGAATTCTATTCTGAAGAAGAACAAGTCACGACCGTGAATGATTGTCGCGACCGTGAATTGCATTTTTCTTCAGAATTCTCCTTACAACTGCACCGATCTTTGACAGCTTCGATCCTAAGCCAAATCTTTATGTTCCACGCATCTTTTTGCACCTTTTACACACTTTTTTCATAGAATTCCACTTTAGATCATTTTACTCCCAAGATTTACCTAATATCTACATTTGCATAAAAAATAACTACATACCACATGAAATCTTTTATCTGCAGTATAAAAATGACTTAAACTATAGTGTTTATTGTGTAAAATTAATATGATAATAAGTGTAATTATACACTTATCATACCCCCACACTTAACTTTTGCCTTGTCCTCAAGGTAAATTAAATAGAAGTGTATAAATTGGTAAACAAGTTCTTACCTCATTTGGCGAAAGACTATTGTAGTGAGTACAACATTCCTTGTTGCAAAAGATTTCAAGTAGAAGTTCGAAATTTCCCACAAATTAGTAATGTGCAATTTATATAGTCTAGTTGCATACCTTTGTTCTTAATGGAGAGTCAACTGAATCGCATCTTCATATAAGCATTATATGCATACTCGAATATTACCTTCTCTTAAGCATAATATAAAGTATAAAGGACATAGAAAGCGCACTTTGATTAATTTCTCTCAAGGCATTTTTAGGTAACCTAGGATGCTAAAACACTCAGTGGTTACATTTTATGCTCCATACCACTCTCCCCTTTTTTCAGTGGTTGCATTTTATGCTCCATACCACTCTCTCATTTTTTTCTTTTAAGCATAGGTTTTTGAAGTACTTTGTACTTTGCACCCATTTTTCATGCTATGCTTTCTTTTCTTTTTTTCACTCAATGAATGGTTGTAGTTTGTGCTCCGTACCATTCCTCGCCTTTTGCATAACTCATTGGTTATCCTCTCTTTCTTTTGATTTTTCTTTAATACCCTCAACCTTTATTGATCAATTTCAAAGTATTATGGGTATAGTTTCTTAACACTTTAAACACACTTAATACTTATAGGACTTATTCGAGATTTGCATATAAAACTCATAGCAAGAATACCATTAGATATTACTCCACTTAAACTTATCGGAAGCATTAAACTAAAACTATATAACTTTTACTAATTCATGTTGCATTGAAATATATAACAAAACTTACTTGGAATGTTGCTCTCGAATGTTACTCCCCACTTGTCTTTGCCAAATGATAAATGTTGTGCTAATAACGCTCAAATTCAACACGCGCTCAAATTTTGCACTTGCATCAAACTTGTAAATACCTAACACTCATAATAACCTTGGATAAATGTTAGTAAAGTATAAGAAATGATAATGTATAATTAACAAACATATCAAAAAAAAATTCAAATTCTTCGAATTTTCATTTTTATTTGATTTTTTTGGATTTTATGGGATTTTTACAAATATCCCCCCACACTAAAGAACATAATGTCCTCATTGTGAGATATTATAAAAATAAAAATTAAAAACTAGTCTAAAAATATGAAAAAGAAAAGTAAAGAGAAAACTTGTTCTATTGAGAAGGAGAATCCAAGGCCCATGTTGCGATCGCGAAGGCCTGTCGCGATCGTGATTTCCTTCAAAACAAGAATAGAAGGTTTTGCTGTATAACTTCATGAGCGTGATCTATTGTCGTGATCTTGTCCTTCTGTAATCCTTCTTATTTCTTCAATTTCTAGACTTAGTACCTAGAAAAACTTAGAAAAACAAACGTATTAAATATAATTGCCCATTCTCTAGCAATTTGATCTTTAGAACGCTATTGCCATCCCCAGCAATTAGTGAATGATTGCATCACTTCATTGTGATTGGTTGAGAAGCTTTAATCTAATCCACAATGGATAGGCACCTTTTCATGATTGGTTGACTTCTGATAAGTGTCTTTCATTGGTAGTTGATGGTGGTTGATCATGCTTATCTTACGATTGGTAGTTAAGAAGATAAAACTAGAAAACAATCTAAGTCATGATCGAGATATAAGTCATGATCATGAATCTTTAATTGGCAGAATTCTGTTCTGAAGAAGAACAAGTCGCGACCGCCAATGATTGTCACGATCGTGTATTGCATTTTTCTTCAGAATTCTCCTTGCAACTTCACCGATCTTTGACACCTTCGATCCTAAGCCAAATCTTTAAGTTCCACACATCTTTTTGTAGTTTTTCACTCTTTTTTCATATAATTCCACTTTAGATCATTTTACTCCCAAGATTTACCTAGTATCTGCATTTGCATAAAAAACAACTACATACCACATGAAATCTTTTATATGAAGTATAAAAATGACTTAAACTATAGTGTTTAATGTGCAAAATTAATATGATAATAATTGTAATTATACACTTATAACAACCTACCTTTGCCTTATAGCCTCAAGATGTTTCATTGTGGTTTCCATTTGAGAGTTGAAACCATAGCCCCAGCATAGCTTGAGCGAGGCTATTCTGAAAGGTAGCTATGTCCAGCGGAAGGTGGTTGTACCATTTGTTGACTGGGTAGCCCAAGGTGATGACAAAGAGCTTAGCCATCATCCATTCGCTAACCCTTAATGCTCTCATCACCGTTTGATAATGCGTCAAGTGAGCACGTGGGTCTCCAGATCTTACGTACTTCTCAAATTGCGGTATTTCAAAGTTTAGGGGTAAGATGTCTTCATCCTTGATTGTTGGTTGCACAGGGTATGTGTTCCTTAGGTGGCCGTCGTGAATTGCCAAGAACTGTTACCATTCCTAGTTGTTGGAGGATGGCGTTCCCTGTGCTTGGGTAAGAGCTATATTGCCCCTGGGGAAATGTTGTAAAATTGGGCAATTTAGGTGCTTGGAACTCTGAGGCGACCTTCGTACTCTAACTAGGAATAGGCTACTGGGTCATTCCTTAGTAGAAAGGCCCTGGTACGAATATTGGATGCCCCATTTGTCCTGGGAAGAATTGGGGAGGATTGGTATAGTTATATCCTGGCTGCCCAATAGGAGCCTGGTTTAGCTAACTTTGTCTTGCCCCGAACTGATAAAAGGTAGTTGGGGGAACCATGTATGAGGTGGGAGGTCCCCTTGTTGGATTGATAATGTTAAGGATGACCTTCAGGATAGACGCTGCATTCTGGGCCCTCCCAATTTGTTAGCGAATGAGTGATGCTAGTTGTTCGCTATTGGCAAAGGAATTAAAGGTAGTTGTAATCTCGGTGCTCACCGACGACTGCTGAGAATTTTATCCCGTAAGGACAGGGTGATCCTCTCCCACACTTTCTTCTCATTGATTGGCCATGAAAGATGTGTTTTGAACTGAATATGAATCATAACCCGAGTCCTCACTTGAGTCAGTGTATGAAACCCCCTCCAGACTAGCCATGATCGAAGAAACACAAACCAAGTGATGAGCAGGCCTTTTCCAAGCTAAGATACACAAGTAGAGGATCAGATTGTGCATGTAAGATTCGTGATGTGATTCGTGATGTAGGAAATGCGTGAGATGTTTAATGTTATGGCTGCATTCACAAGGGGTTAGCATACCATGATGTGAAATAACATGTATATCAATCCATTTGAAATAAATAGGTTAGTTGCTAGGCAAAGATAAGAATAGGTGGAAATGAAAATCTAACAACGGGGGTTGGATTTGAGATTTATACAATGTCTGTATGACATCGTAGCATGAGTGATGTAAGTGAGGTGACTAAGTTACCTATGTGGTAATAGGTCAATGGTTTGAGGTTTTGTACTATGGAATGAGGAGGTCAAAATTGTTTCGGTTAAGCGACGTGAGATACCCTAATAAAATGAAGACAACTACCGTATGTAGCTACCTAATGAATGATTTGGTTATTTTTCCCAATTAGGGTGGAGTTTTTGGATACCTATGTGGTCATCACTATTTGAGGGTATGTGGTGATACGTGAATTATTGCCTCGTGTGGGCGAATGATTCGGGTATGAAGCGTTTACCCTTCAAGATTTGGTACAGTAAGATTTTTAAAGTAGGTTCGCCTAGTGTGGGCTTAGGACATCAACTAGGATATCCTTTAATGTAGCAAAAAATGGTTTTGGGTAGGTATTTACCCCGTTTAGGCTTTTGGTGTGTATAATTACCACTAAAGGCCTGTGAGTTGGATGTCGAGTGGACATCTCAAAGATAATGTGTGGGATTTATTGTAGCACCTTGTGGGTTAAGTGTCAGATGTCAAGGGGACATCACGTAGCAAAAGAAAGATATGTTTGCTATGTACAGGCTAATAGTGGGATGTCAAGTGGACATCTCGCTGAAAAAGGGTAAGTGATGTTCCTAAGTGGTTTTATGTTGTCCTAGGGTGACACAATCTAAAGTTTTAACTGTGCCTAAGTGTATGTGATATTGACTTGGTATCATGACGATGAGAAGATGCTATGTTACATCATTATAAGTGTGTGCGTTTAAGTGTCTGCACTAAAATTCGTGGTTGGTATGACATTTGTACAATAAAAAGCACATAGCATTCAACGTTCAATCTTCCAACCATACAACTTTCGTGTGTTGGGTTTTTGGCTAGTCTCTATCATAAGTTTAGTTCATCTTAGGATCATGAGGACATTAATGAGCGCACCTACAGGAAAATATAATGCATGGTCATTTGTTGGGTAACACCGTAGGAAAAATGCCTACGGCTTATTTACATGAGGGTTGTAAATGTGTTGTTGATGTAGAAAGTTATTATTGCACTGAAATATACTCCAAACCTCTCCCCAAATGGGTTGAGGGAGGTACATGCTATATGACAACAAGTGCTCCACCCTCTCAAGTACTATCTTTTCTCAAGGAAGCAGATAAGTACCAGAGAGAGTTTCGCGGTAATAGGGGTACCTTAGACTTGTGGGCTAATCCCTTCTATTGTAATGCAAAATTATGAATATGACATAATTAAGAAAAACAAAATAATGTGATAAATAATTTTTGGCACTTATCCAAAATCTAAAACCTTTGAAAAATAAGTTTCTAGAAAAATCCCCAACGTAGTCGCCATTGTGAGTGTGCGACATGGAGCGGTGGGCCGAGAGCGCGCGGAGATGAGATGTGATGTCCACTGGGGTGTTTTAAAAAAGAGGTACACCAGGTCATGGACCCGGGAAGGTTTGAAAGAGAGAGAGAGAGAAAATATTTTTAGATTGATTCAAACCCGAATCCACCATCTCTTAGTGTGGAGTTGCCACCTGGATTAGCTCTTTCTAGGAATTAGAGTCCTGTGAGGCTTAACATCCAAGGGACGGCCCACTAAGACACAGAGATTTAGGTTCGGGATAAGTTTCTTATTTTTTAAATGATCACATTATTTTACATCTATAGAAAACCTTATTTTCTTAGTCATGCATATTCACACTTAGGTCGTTTTTGAGTTTGAAATGCATGATTTAACACACATGTGAAAAGTAGTAAACCATCCATAAAGCATTAAATAAATGCAGAAAGTAAATGTGGAAAAGTAAAGATTACAAAAAATTACAGAAATCGGAGATGCAAACGCTCGCTAACCTATTAATTACATTTTCCATAAAATAATATGCAATACCCGAAGGAAAACAAATCCTAGGCATACATCTAACCTGCATCCACAAGGGTTAGCATAGGGGATATCACATATGTTTGATTTGATTTTAGCGAGACCCATGTGGCCTAATTAAATCATCGACGATTTAAAGTTGTTATTTTAAATAAAAATAGTTTATTTAAATTTACACTTATGTTGATAAATTTTATTAGTGAAAATGATTGCAAGGCACAAGATGAGGTCTGTTATAACATAAAAATTAAAAAAAATAAAAGATGAAGAAGAGAATTACAATATTTACAATAATAATAAATGAAATAATTCCTAGTTCCACATGCAAATGAAATTAAGAAAGAAATAAAAAAGAACGAAATAATCATTTTGGCGTCAATCCACTTCGGCGTATCCGTTTGATCCCTGGGAGCGTTCCTCGTTCATTTTGATTTAATTATAGTTTAATTGGAAAATAAGTATTTATTTATCCAAAAGATAATCAGACTCGAGTTCTAAATTTATTTTAGACCCGAGAATATCTGAGTGTTTAAGAAGAAATTTGATTTTAAGATGAAGAAATTTGGGATCTAAATGTGTTTTGGATCAAAGAAAATATTAGAAGAAAAGAAAATATTTTTAGTAATTTTCAATTTTTTTTTTCTGAAAAGAAGAATTTTCTCTGAAATTTCGAGCCCTCTTCAATCCAAAAAGGTTCGACTATTTATAGGAAAAAAACCCCAAAAATCCAAAAAGGCAAGAAAATTTGGCGAGGTCACCAAAAAGTTTGGCGACCTCACCAAACAGGTTGGCGAGCTCGCCAACCTCTTAGGCGTGGGTGGCCATGGGATTTCTTTGGTCCACGTTCTTTATTTTTTTTTAATTCTTTTAATTTTAAAATATTATATATTATATTTTATATATATATATATATATACAAGTTTATATATACCTATATTTCCAAATAATCCAATTAAAATATTTTCGACCCTAAAAAAATTTATAAGCCTTTAAATTTTCTATCATCCTAAATATTTATTTAGGGTCCTAAACATTATTTTTAATGAGAAGAACTCCCATTTAAAGATCATCGGACAGTCAAAAGCTGTGTAATCCAAGGATAAAAATCCCGAATAGCAGTCATCATTGAAAGCGCTAGCTAGTACAAAATCCCGTGCTCATAGTAGCATACAGCATAGTGAATGTCAGGTCTGCTTGCTGTGAGATATAGAAGAGATCCAATTATTCCTCTGAATACCTTCAGCTCAACTTTCTTCCCTTTTGGATCTTTGTTGAGGATTGTGTTTGAGGCCATTGGAGTTGACATTTCTTTTCCATCTTCCATAAAAAAATTTCTTCAGAATCTCCTTGGTATATTTGGATTGATTGATGAATATGCCATTTGAACTTTGCTTGATCTGAAGGCCGAGGAAAAAGGTTAATTCTCCCATCATTGACATCTCAAATTCATTGTTTATTTGAGAGCTAATTCTTTGCATAGCTTTTCGTTAGTAGCTCCAAAGATGATGTCATCAACATATATTTGTACAAGGAGAATATCCTTATTTCTTCTGCTGATGAATAATGTTGTGTCAGTCTTGCCTCTGATGTATCATTTGGAAATGAGAAAGCTTGTTAATCTCTCATACTAGGCTCTAGGAGCTTGCTTCAGTCCATATAAGGCTTTCTTTAGTTTGAATACATGGAATGGATATTTTGAATCTTCAAATCCATGAGGCTTCTTAACATAAACTTCCTCAGCAATAACTCCATTTAGAAAAGCGTTCTTTATATCCATTTGGTATAGTTTGAATCCCATATGGGATGCGAAGGTGTTGAGGATCCTTATTACTTCAAGTTTGGCTACTAGAGAAAAGGTTTTATCATAATCAATTCCTTCTTGCTGATTATATCCTTCAACCATGAGTCTTTCCTTGTTCCTTACTATATTTCCTTCTTCATCAAGTTTGTTTCTGAAGACCTACTTTGTACCAATGATAAATTGTTCTTTAGAGCTGGAACTAGGTCCCAAACATCATTTCTGGTAAATTGGTCAAGTTCTTCTTGCATGGCCATCATTCAGCTTTTATCATGTTCCACATCTTCAAACTTCTTTGGCTCTATGATCGAGATAAATGCTTGATGACTTATCATTCTGCTGAGTTGTTCTCTGGTGAGTACTTTATTCTGAGGTGCGTCAAGAATTAGTCTTTCTGGATGATCCTTCTTGGTCCTTATTTCTTTTGGTAGATCACGATGAACAAGATCTTCTTTTACTTCTGGAGCTTACCCTTTGTTTACTTGATTTAAGAACCTGAGCTCAGATGGTTCATCCTTTGTTGAGGGTTCTACTTATTCTGGCTCAGAGGATGGTTTATGTGAGAATAATTCTCCATCTTCCTTTGACCCATTTCTTCTACCTGCATCGTTAGATTCATCAAAATCTACTTGTACTGACTCTTCTAGTGATGTTGTTCTCTTGACAAAGACTCTATATGCTTTGCTATGTGTTGAGTAACCAAGAAATACTGTTTCATCAGATTTAGGATCAAATTTCCTAGTTGTTCGTTATTTTTTAGTACAAAAGATTTACAATAAAAAGCTTTAAAATACCCAATCATTGGTTTTCTTCCTTTCCAGATCTCAAAAGAAGTTTTATCAATTACTAATATTATATTTACTTTATTCAATATATAGCATGCGGTGTTGACTACTTCTACTAAAGTATTTAGGTAAGTTATTATCATTGAGCATGGATCTAGCCATTTCAACAGTAATTCTATTCTTTCTCTCAACAACCCCATTTTGTTGGGTAGTGTGAGGAGCAGAAATGTTATGCTCAATGCCTCTAGCAGCAAAGAATCCAACAAATAGCTTATTTTCAAATTCTCTACCATGATCATTTCTAATTTTAGATAGTAATACATTTTGTTCAACTTCTATTCTATTGCACAGTCTAATGAATCCTTCATAGGCTTCATCCTTACCACTAAGTAAGACAACCCATGTATACCTGGAATAGTCATCCACTATTACCATGGTATATCTGTATCCACCCATGCTCATAGGATGAACAAGGCTAAAAAGGTCTTTGTGAACAAGTTCTAAAATTGTTTTTGAAGAAAACTTAGATTTTGATTTAAAGCTCTTTTTAAACTGTTTTTCAAACTGACATGCATTACATAAGTGATCCTTTTCAAAGTTTAGACTTGGAAAATCCTCAACAAGTTTCTATTTGACTAATTTGGTTAGAAGATTCATGTTTGCATATCCCAATCTTCAGTGCCATAGCCATGACTCTTCTTCTTTAAACATTAAACAAATATCTCTTTTTTATCTATCATTCAGGTTCATTATGAAGACTGTTGGTCTGTAAATGGGCTCTTAACAATAGCAGAGGGGGGGTTAATGCTTAATCTTGGTTACTTTTAGATTTTTAAGGTTTAATCACCAAGTTTGGTTTTTATATGCGTGCTGTATATGTGTGCTGAGTGAGATATAAAAACTTATAAGCTGCTCAGATTTGCTAGCATAGTTTATCTTCAATCTTTAGCTGAGTAAGACTACTCAACACAGATCGGATAACAAGTATGTTAATGAATGAGAGAGAGATGAATGAGCTGATCACTTATCAAGCTTAATGCTTAGAGTTAGAATGCCAAAACCTGAGATTTATCCTAGTTCAATCCCTAGCCTACCTCCAGTCCCCGGATACCATTTCTGAGCTTTAATCCACTAGTGAGTAGCTCCTTCAATAGGCGAAGAACACTTTACTGTGGATAGACACTTTTACAAAAGGTACCCTCCTTTCTAACTACTGCTCAACTCATTTTGGGTACCCTTCCCAATCTGACACTCAAATTAATTTAAGAAAGTGAACTGGATTCAACTTATAGAAATGTTGAATCCTTACAATGTTAATCTAAGTAATTTAACTCTATTACAAAAACAATATGACTTTGATGTTTGCTGATTGCTTGCAGTGCAATTTCTTTGGAAGCTAGAGTAATTTGAGCAGCGTTTTAGCTGTTAAGAAATTCACGGTGATTCACCAAGTTTGAATGTCTGCTCCAGTCTTCTATTTATACTTTAAAGCTCTACAAAGTAGCCATTGCAAACTTTACGATATTGCTGATCTTCAATTTCTCATCTCTTTAAATCTTTCTAATTTTCCCATTGGAGACAGATTCCAGGACGTTTAGAGATAGAATTTGAACATTGAGGCGTGATAAAATTCCGCTGACAAATTGTCGTTTATCTTTAAGAAATCTGGTTCTAAGAGGGACGTGCTAGAATGCAACGTGGAGTTTTCCAGTTGGATGACTTTGTTGATGTTGGCAGATTAACGCAGAGACACTTGAGAAGCGTTGCATAATAGAAATTCCTTTTACTTGGACTGTAGCGATGAATCTCTGACAACCGTACTTACACTTTTTGACATTGTGAGGACCACAGGAATCTTCATTAATTTCAGCACCTTTTCTCCTTAAAAGTGATTAAAGAATATTTCATTCCTTTATAGACGATGTTATTAGCACATGTGTTATTAAGTCTCTACGTGTCAAAGAGAATGTGCTTTTAATTAAATAAAAGTAGGACTCAGCATGAATTGACTGAAGTAATCCTAAACTACGTAGCACTCAGTACAGACTCAGATTTTCCTACTCAAAGTCATAACTTAATTAATCATCCAGCAAAACTAAGTTATTCTCCCTTGAATAAACTCAAGTTAGCTTTATTAATTAAGAGTCTACTTAGTACTCAATTAATTTCACTATCCTAGACAGTTTGCTTTTTCCAAAACTACTCAGTACTATGAAGTACTATTAACTTGGGTTCTATAATCTCCCCCATGTTGGATAGATAACAAACTAGGTAGTAGAAGAAGTTAATTGAATAAATAGTTCAAAGATTACAGAATACTTGAAAGTGATGTAAAACTCCCTTATGCTTAGTGACATCCCTTAGTCAGCTTGAGCTTCCTCATACTGAGTGAGTCATCTATAAGCAGCTCAACTCCCCCACACTTGGAGGATTTCTTCTTTGACTTGGGACATCATTTTACTTCTGCTTTATCTTCAAAGGTTTGGTCTCTTGTATGTTTTCCTGTACTACATAGTTAGATAGATAGCAACATACATAGCATAAAAACTTAAGAAGATCTTAACTTGAGATAGGAACTTGTAGTTTTATTAATATTTCAAAAATGACTTAGTCAGTACATAAAATATATCTTGAGCTAAGATTACAATAAGCCCTATTACAAGTTCTACAACTACTCGGTAGATGGCCTAGACTATCTTTTATGCATTAAAGAGGAAGATCTAGCAGTCTTGTTCTTATCCTAATTAGTGTTGCTTTTGTTTGAAGGATGCATCAGATGAGAATGCCTTGGAAGAGATCCCTTATTAAGATTTGTCATCCTTAGTGCATCTTCAGCTACCTTCTCCCCCTTTGCTATCTGACCTTGAATGATTTGATCAAGATAGACATTAAAGGCATCGAGTGCAGCTTAGAAGCTCTCTTGCTGGCCAATTATTTGGGGGGAGTCTCCTTCTCCAATTACTCCTTGAACTTGGTTGAGAGGAAGTCTTGATCGTTCAACTCGTTGAGAAGAAGATGGTGGCAATATGAGAGATGAGCTATCTGGTCAAAACCTTGACTCACAAACTGTTGAAAACACTAAAGAAGACCATGAAAGTCTATTGCTATCAGTGCAATGTTCAGATAGCTTCAATGTCAAGAATCTTAGGACTAATGGATTCGATACATTGTGAAGTGTAGTCGATGTCTTTTCCATCCAGCTCTCCCATTCTGAGTAGAGAGTCCACCTTCTTTGTCAGATCTTACACCCTAGTTTTTATGAAATTCAGCTTCGAGTGGATTGTCATTCCAATCTCAGGGCAGAGGGATTCGTTTGGAGGTGCACTCGGCATAGGCATGTTTGGAAAAATCTGTCCCATGGCAGTCACTAGGAATTTCTACGATGAGGAGACTTTCTCCGTTATGTGATCAGAGAACTCTCACTAAAGGGTATCCATCTTGGAATTGAGAGAGTCAATGTTCACGATAGGGGCCTTGTCCAGCTTCTTCGAGATATTCTTTAATAGCTTGAGGATCTCATCTTACTTATTATCATGGATAAGCAAGAATCATGACTCAGATTTAACCAGCTTCGCGATGATATGGCTCACATCCTTGGTAGATGCTACCTCTTTGGAGACGTCCTTGATCTTGTGATTAGTTAGCCACTTTATTTTGGCCTGCTCCTTACTGAGCTCATGGATCTATGTCACTTGAGTAACCATATTGGTACTCAAGAGACTTAGTTGCTTAGTAGCAGCATCTACGCTACTCTTTATCATTCCTGCAACAACATTTGCTAGTACAGTAGACGTGGGAATAGATGTAGTAGCTGCCCCAAGTTAGGCTTTAGAGTCCATTAACCCATTCAGGATTAGCTCCATTTTATCTACCAAACTCTTGGCACTCTCTTTTGCCAAATGATTTTGAATAACCAACAAGCTCCCTTGGATCCTCTCAAACTCCTCAAAGTATAAAGAGTCACTAGGTACACTTGTGTGCTGTTAGAATTCAGGCAATTTTACCTTGGGCCTGGATGATAAGTCTATCAATTCGTGAGTGAGTAGTAGGTTGCCTACTGCTCCATCTAACTCAGCATCAGTCTTGAGCACAGGAAATTATTTCCTTGCTAACTCTCAAATTTGTGCCAAGAAAGATGTATCAGCCAATGTTGGCTTGCTGTTGGGTTCAGGTGCTTCACTGGCTTTAAAATTTGCCTCAGCAGTCTTACCACTTGCTATTCTCTACTAAGCAGAGTTCTTAGTGTTGGGAACTTCCATAACTAGAGGGGTTCAGGGGGTTGTGGATGGTTTTAAAGAATGGTTAGGTTCAGAACCATGTACAAATGAAGAAGTTGGTTTGAGTGGAATAGAAGGTACAATGGCTCTAGAAGAATTGGTTATTGATTGAGAATGTATAGGAGAAGGGGTTGAAGAAATATGTATTAGAGATGGAGGAAATGAGTCTTGGCTATTTTCAAGTGAAGAGATCTGAATTGGGGAATGTATAGAGTTAGAGGGGGAAGGACTTTTCTATGTTTTAGGATCAATTGGATAGAACCTGATGGAATAGAAGAATTTACAAGAGAAGGGTTTTGAGGATTTACAGCAGAAGATGAGGGGGTAGGATTTTGCAGAACCTATTGGTTAGCTGTTTGACCCAAGGATGGGTCAGCCTGAGGTTGCTCATGCTAAGAAGAAGGCTCATCAACATGAGTGAATGTAGGAGTGGGGATGCTGGGGTCCCGAGGATCAAACTCCTCTGGAATCAAGGTAAGGTTTTCTCCAGCATCCTCCTCACTACTCACCACCTGCATGTTCTTCTATAGTGGCCTTGTAGTGGCAGAACGCTTTCACTCAGTGCCCTTAAGTTTGGCAAATACATCTTGAATGTTCTCGGCAATGTTAGACCCAAGCTTGTCCTCATCTCTAAACTTCTTGGCCTTGCCCTGCTCCTTTGTAACATCTGAGAATACCATCTTGTGCTTCCTTTGGTGCAGGGACTCATTGGCCTTAGCCTCTACTTCCTTTTACATAGCTTGCTGCTTAGCTAACAACTTAGCCTTTGCCTCCCTTTGGGTAAAGGTTTTGGCTTGCATCTTCCTTCTTTGATGCTGAGCAGGAGCATCATTGGATTTGGCTAGACTCTTCCCCTTGGTCTTAGGAGAAGCAGCCTTCTCTACTTTGGAGGGAATGGTGGTTACATTCTCCAAGATGCTGGAGATTGGAGCGTTATCTAAGTCATTGCTCTCATAGTCCACCATAAATTGGGCTTTCTCCTCCTTGCAGATGTCCGCAGGCAATACTATTGGTACACACCTTAACTTTTCCCTCTGCTGAGCCTTGGTGTACCTAGCATGAACCTAGTTGTGAGCTAACCTGCTAAAATGTGACATTTCGAGCCTCTTCTTCACCAGCAGAACTATTTCACCGGACTCCCCCAAAAACTGAGCCACATCAACTTTCACCTCCCTCATAATCTCGGTTATGAGGTAACCATAGTAATAGATGGTAGTTAGCTTTGTCAAGTGGTGAAGAATCACCATTGGCCAATTGAGCTTCTGTTCGCAAGGTTTCGACTCTAATAATTCGTAGGATTTTTTTTATTTAATAAGGAAGACAAAAACCTTGTCTCCAACATTCCTACCGATAAGATATAAGTTCAAAATACGAACAGGTATTGTCAGTACCACTTATCTAAATAGAAAAATGGTGACCACTACAAATATACAATTACGATGAGGTTTTAAAAGATATCGATGTCAAAGGGAAGGACTAGCTCTAAAGATCAAAAAGAAAAATGGAATAAAGAAAATAAAATATTTTTGGATTTTGGTTAGGAGGATTAGAATGAGGAATGGATAGATATATATATAGAAGACTAGAGATTCTAAATATATAGATTTTTCCTACGAAATAAGTATAGCAAAGAAAACATGCAAGTTCAACAAAGTTATTATGTTCACTAGACTAATTTAACATTATCGGTTCTAGATACTCAAATGTTCAATGGTTAACCACAGAGCAACACATGAAATAACTTTTCTAAATCTAGTGTAAACGAATTAAGACGATTATATAAACTTGGACAACAATATTACTATGCTTAATATGGGTCGCTCTCACATAGCCACATTTAGCAAGTTACCATTCCAAAAATGATGACTCACTAAACAGCGTTAAAATCACAAATCCAGTGATTATACACAATCTCGTTAACCCCGAAACTACTCTTAAAGTTAACTCAAAGGCATATAACTTGATTAATATAAAAGATTTAACATGAAATACGCATTATGACACATAGACATATCATATACTTCGAAATAGAAAGTATAAGTAGAAAGCAAAGAAAAGTTGTAACATATGCAAGTGAAAGCTAAAGTTGATCAAACCATATCTACTCTTTAATGGGAGTCGTCATTTCCCGCAATTCCTGCGTCTACTTTGAATTCGGTCTCAGCCAGTACAGAACCTCTACTAGGATGCTATTCTTTGTGAATATCGAACAAACATATGTTGAAGAATGAAAACTTTTATTGAAAAGTGATTTACAAGTACACTTATACAACAATCGCTCGAATATGTAGAGAAATCTAGTGACCGAAATAAGGATTCGAATCACTTAAACATTTTCTCGCTAACACTTATGAAAGTAGCGAAAACTATATAATTTCACTCTCTATCTACACACACTATATCTCTCACTTTTTCTAATTCCAATGCCACGAAATTTGTGATGTTTGGAGCCCTATTTATTGAGTTCGAAGGGTAGCGTCTATCTAAATAAAGAGTTGTTTCCATTGGCAAAAGATTGCATCACTTCACTGTGATTGATTGGGAAGCTTTAATTTTATCCACAATGGATATGCATCTATCCATGATTGGTTGACTTCTGATAAGTGTCTTTTCATTAGCAATTGATGGCAGTTGATCATTCTTATCTAGTGGTTGGTAGTTAAGAAGATTTGACCAAAAAGCCATCCAAGTCACGACCGTGAATCTTTGTTCGATAATTTTCTACTTCTAAAGTGTATCAAGTCATGACCACGAATTGTTATCACGACTGTGAATTATGTTTTTCTTAAGAATTCTTCTTGTAACTTCACCGATCTTTGACAGCCTTGATCCTAAGCCAAATCTTTAAGTTCCACGCCTCTTTTCGCACCTTTTTCACTCTTTTTACATAGATTCCACTTTAGATCATTTTACTCCCAAGATTTGCCTAGTGTATATGCATTTGCACCAAAAACAACTACATACCACATGAAATCTTTTCTATGAAGTATAAAAATGATGTAAACTATAGTTTTTAGTATGTAAAATTATATTGATAATAAGCGTAATTATACACTTATCACACCCCCACACTTAACTTTTACCTTGTTCTCAAGGTAAATTCAACAAAAGTGTATAAATTAGTAATCAAGTTCGTACCTCATTTGGTGAAAGACTATTACAGTCAGTACCACATTCCCACGTTGCATAAGATTCAAGTAGAAGTCCGAAATTTCCCACAAATTAGTAATGTGCAATTTATATAGTCTAGTTGCATACCTTTGTTCTTAATGGAGAGTCAACCGAATCACATCTTCATATAAACGTTATATGCATACTCGAATATTTCCTTCTCTTAAGCATAGTATAAAGTATAAAGGACATAGAAAGCACACTTTGATTAATTTTCTTTGAAGGCATTTTTAGGTAACCTAGGATGCTAAAACACTCTCAGTGGTTGCATTTTATGCTCCATACTACTCTCCACTTTTTTCAGTGGTTGCATTTTATGCTCCATACAACTTTCTCATTTTTTTTCTTTTAAGCATATGTTTTTGAAGTATTTTGTACTTTGCACCCATTTTTCATACTCTGCTTTCTTTTCTTTTTTCACTTAATGAATGGTTGTAGCTTCTGCTCCGTACCATTCCTCACCTTTTGCATAACTCATTGGTTATCCTCTCTTTCTTTGATTTTTCACTCTTAATACCCTCATCCTTTATTGATCAATTTCAAAGTATTATGGCTATAGTTTTCCAACACTTTAAATACACTCAATACTTATAGGACTTATTCAAGATTTGCATATAAAACTCATAGTAAGAATACTATTAGATATACTCCACTTAAACTTTTCGGAATCATTAAACTAAAACTATATAACTTATACTAATTCATGTTGCATTGAAATATATATCGAAACTTACTTGGAATGTTGCTCTTGAATGTTACTCACCACTCATCCTTGCTAAATGCTAAATGTTGTGCTAATAACGCTCAATTTCAACATGCGCTCAAATTTTGCAATAACATCAAACTTGTAATACCTAACACTCAACATAACCTCTGACAAATTTTAGTAAAGTATAAGAATAGATAATGTATAAATGACACGAAAATCAACAAAAATTTTCAGATTCTTCGATTTTTTATTTTATTCAATTTTTTTGGATTTTACGGGATTTTTGCAAATGTCCCGCCACTCTTATAGAAAACAATGTCCTCATTGTGAGACATTTAATAAAAATCAAAATTTAAAAACTAAAGCTAGTCTAAAAATAGATTTGAAAAAGAGAAAGTAAAGTAAAGAATAAACCCTTTTTTATTGAGAAGGAGAATCCAGGGCCCTATCGCGATCGTGAAGGACTGCCACGATCGTGATTTCCTTCAAAATAAGAATAGAAGGTTTTTCTGTATTACTTCACGAGCACAATCTATAGTCACGATCGTGACCTTCTTTAATCCTTCTTATTCCTTCAAATTTTAGACTTAGTACCTAGAAAAACTTAGAAAAACAAACATATTAAATATAATTGCCAGTTCTCCGGCAATTTGATCTCTTGAACGCACTTACCTTCCCTAGCAACGGCACCAAAAACTTGTTCTCAAGGTTTCGACTCTAATAACTCCTAGGATTTTTTTTATTTAATAATGAAGCCAAAAACCTTGTCTCCCACTTTCCTACCGATAAGATATAAGTTCAAAATATGAATAGGTGTTGTCAATACCGCTTATCTAAATAGAAAAATGGTGAACACTGCAAGTATACAGTTACGATGTAGTTTTAAAAGATATCGATCCCACAGGGAAGAACTAGCTCTAAAGATCAACAAAAAAAACTGAATGAAGAAAATAAAATATTTTTGGATCTTAGTTGGAGGATTAGAAAGAAGAATGGATAGATGTATGTATGGAAGACTAGAGATTCTAAATATATAGATTTTTCCAACGAAATAAGTATAGCAAAGAAAACATGCAAGTTTAACAAAGTAATTACGTTCACTAAACTAATTTAACATAATCGGTTCTAGACACTCAGATGTTCAATGATTCACCGCAGAGCAACACATGAAATGACTTTTCTAAATCTAGTGTAAACGAATTAAGATGATTATATAAACCTAGACAACAATATTACTATGCTTAGTATGGGTCGCTCTCACATAGCCACATTTAGCAAGTTACAATTCCAAAAATGTTGGCTCACTAAATAGATGTTAAAATCACAGATCCAGTGATTTTACACAATCTCTTTAACCCTGAAACTACTCTTAAAGTTAACTCAAAGGCATATAACTTGATTAATATAAAAGACTCAACACGAAATACGCATTGTGACACATAGGCATATTATAAACTTCAAAATAAAAAACATAAGTAGAAAGCAAAGCAAAGTTGTAAGGTATGCAAGTGAAAGCTTAAGTTGATCAAACTATATCCACTCTTTAATGGGAGTCTTCAATTCTCGCAATTCTTTGCATCTACTCTAAATTCGATATCCGCCCGTACAGAACCTCCGCTAGGATGCTATTCTTTGTGAATATCTAACAAATTAATGTTGAAGAATGAAAAATTTTATTGATAAGTGATTTGCAAGTACACTTATGCAACAATCGCTCGAATATGTAGAGAAATCTAGTGATCGAAACAAGGATTCGAATCACTTAAACATTTTCTCTCTAACACTTATGAAAGTAGCAAAAAATAAATAATTTCACTCTCTATCTATGCACACACTATATCTCTTACTTTTTCTAATTCCAATGCCATGAAATTTGTGAGGTTTGGAGCCCTATTTATAGAGTTCGAAGGGTTGCGTCTATCCCAGCAAAGATTTGTGTCCATTGGTGAAAGATTGCATCACTTCATTGTGATTGGTTGAGAAGCTTTAATCTTATCCACATTAGATAGGCATCTATTCATGATTGGTTGACTTTTGATAAGTGTCTTTTCATTGGTAGTTGATGGCGGTTGATGGCGGTTGATCATTCTTATCTGGCGGTTGGTAGTTAAGAAGATTTGACCAAAAAACCATCCAAGTTGCGATTGCGATATATAAGTGGCGACCATGAATCTTTGTTTGACAATTTTCTGCTTCTGAAGTGTATCAAG
>CATIWQ010079087.1:0-15294 GCA_949673415.1 Euphorbia schlechtendalii | reverse complement strand
TGGGGCCATGTATCAAAGAATGGTTAATGAGATATTTGGCAATATGAAAGGGAAAGAAGTAGAATTGTATGTGGATGACATGATTATCAAGAGTAGGATCGAAGAAGAGCACGCTACGGACGTAGCCAAGGTCCTAACCCTGCTGGAAAAGTGCGAACTAAAATTAAACCAGGAGAAAAATGCCTTCGGTGTCACCAGGGGGAAATTCTTAGGGTACCTGGTCTCCCAGAGAGGAATAGAGGCCAACCCTGACAAGATGAAGGCTTTGCTTCAGCTTAAAGAACCTCGTAACATCAAAGATGTTCAGCGCCTCAACGGCAAGCTCAACGCCTTGGGCCGCTTCATTTCTTGCGTAGCACGATGATGTATCCCATTCTACAGGGCCCTTAAAGCGAAGAAGTTTGTATGGGGGGAGAAATGCACTACAACCCTGGCCGAAATCAAAACCTTTTTAGTCTCCCCACCCTTACTGAGCCACCCTGTCACGGGTGCAACCCTATACCTCTACCTCAGTACGTCTGAGGAAGCACTAGGAATGGTGCTGGTTAGGGAAGAGGGAGTGCATCAGTTCCTAGTCTATTACGGTAGCCGTGCACTGAAGGGTGCTGAAATCAAATATGGCCGAATGGAAAAGTTAGCCTTCGCTTTGGTGATATCTTCCCAGAAATGGCGTCACTACTTCCAGGCTCACACGATCATAGTGCGAACTGACCTGCCACTCAAGAAAACCCTGCAGCGGCCCAAGTCTTGGGGATGCCTCACCGAATGGTCCTTGAAGCTTGTTGAGTTCGATGTCTACTTTGAACCATGGATGGCAATGAAGGCACAAGCATTAGCAGATTTTATACAGGAAGCCCCTCCACGGAGAGAGCTACCGGAAGCCGCATGGCGTATGTTTATAAATGGTAGCTCCAATAGTACGGTGGCAGGTATTCGAATTTACATTCAGGGCCCGAAAGGGATAGTGATTCGACAGGCTACTAGATTGGAATTTAGAGCCTCTAATAATGCCGCCGAGTATGAAGCCTTAATCTTCGGCCTGGAGATCATCAAAGCCATCAAACCCGACAATATCAACATATTTAGCGACTCCGGACTAGTGGTGAAACAATTTGGCGGTGAATACAAAACTAAGAGTGAGGCCATGCGATAATACCTCAACCGAATCACATCCCTCATTAAGGAGATTCGAGCTGAAGGTACCGAAATGACCATCAAACAGATCCCCAGAGCATTGAACGCCGAGGCTGATAAACTGGTAAAAGGGGTGTCAAGTGAAGAACAAGAAATCTTGCTCCCCTGTGTTCCTCTGCGGATAAATACTCCCAGCGTGTCGGCAATTGAAATGTTACAATCAGAAATGGAGGATGAATGGTTTACCCCCATAAGCAAATACCTAGAACACAATGAACTACAGTCAGACGCAGGCCTAGCCCAAAAAATAGTGAGAAAGTCTTTTCGCTACGTGATAATCGGCGGACAGCTATACCGTAAATCCATAAGTCACCAGTGGCTAAAGTGTGTGGGCCGCATCAACGCCGATTACATATTGCGAGAGGTCTACAAAGGCCTTTATGGTGCGCATGAGAAAAAGGACGCGATGGTCCGAAGAGCCAAGTTACAGGGCTTCTATTGGCCGACTATGGAGTTACAAGCCAAACGGATGGTCCAATCTTGCAAAGCCTGCCAAGCCTTCGCCAAAACATCATCAACGCCAACAGGGCCGAGATTTGTGATTCAAACCACATGGCCCTTCACCCTTTGGGGTGTGGACTTAGTAGGACCCCTACCAAGGGTGAAACAGCAAAAGCGGTGGATTATTGTGGCTGTTGATCACTTCACTAAATGGGTGGAGGCTGAGCCGTTATCAGCCATCACCTCTAAACAAGTCACCGCTTTCTTCGCTAAGAACATAATATCACGATTCGGCATCCCCCACACCATCATAGCTGATAACGGGACGTAATTCAACTGCCACACGTTCAAATGTTTTTGTCAACGGCTAAAGATACGTCTTCGCTTCTCCAGCGTGTCTCATCCTCAAACGAATGGTATGACGGAGGTAACTAACCGAACCATCTTGGAGGGAATAAAAAAAAGGGTCTAGGAACACTCCTCGAACAGCGACGGGCGAAACACCCTTCCTCCTCACCTACGGAACAGAGGCGGTGGTCCCTGTCGACATCAGCGTACCCAGCGCGAGGGTAGCAAACTACGTCGAAGGATCCTCAAACGACGATTTGCTACGAAATAACTTGGATTCATTGGAGGAAAAGCGAGAGCAAGCCCTCATATGCATGACAGAATACAAACGAAGCATCGCTCTCATACGCAACAAGAAGATTAAACCTCTAGTGTTCTAGGAGGGTGAGTTGGTTCTTCGCAACACGAAGGACTCACAAGCAAGGGAAGGTCGAGGAAAGCTTAGCATCAAATGGGAAGGACTGTTCAAGGTAACAAAATGACTAGGAGATGGCACCTACAAATTGTCCACTACGCGAGGAAAAGTCTTACCTCACACATGGAACCCTGCATCCCTTCGAAAGTTTTACCCTAGAGCTAGATAAGTAATCTTGTATATGTAGTTGCAATGGTGTTTTTTGTAAACTTTCAGGACAATGACAATACAACGATTTGTAAAAACTCTTTCATCATATGAGCAGAAAAGCAAGTTAAAACAGCCCGCAGGGTCAGATCAACGAGATCCCCTCGGTGCTATCACGCTTTAAAATTAAAGCAAACCTAAATAGCCCGTAGGGTCAGATCAACGAGATCCCCTCGACGCTATCACACTTTGAAATTAAAGCAAACGTAAATAGCCCGCAGGGTCAGATCAGCGAGATCCCCTCAGCGCTATCACGCTTTGAAATTAAAGCAAACCTAAACAGCCCGTAGGGTCAGATCAGCGAGATCCCCTTGGTGCTATCACACTTTGAAATTAAAGCAAACCTAAACAGTCTGCAGGGTCAGATTAGCGAGATCCCCTCAACGCTATCACGTTTTGAAATTAAAGCAAACCTAAACAGCCCGCAGGGTCAGATCAGCGAGATCCCCTCGACGCTATCACGCTTTGAAATTAAAGCAAACCTAAACATCCCGCAAGGTCAGATTAGCGAGATCCCCTAGGCACTATCACTCTTTGAAATTAAAGCAAACCTAAACAGCCTGCAGGGTCAGATCAGCGAGATCCCCTAGGTGCTATCACGCTTTAAAATTAAAGCAAACCTAAACAGCCCGCAGGGTCAGATCAACGAGATCCCCTCGGCGCTATCACGCTTTGAAATTAAAGCAAACCTAAACAACCCATAGGGTCTTATCAGCGAGATCCCCTCGGTGCTATCACGCTTTGAAATTAAAGCAAACCTAAACAGCCCGCAGGGTCAGATCAACGAGATCCCCTCGGCGCTATCATGCTTTGAAATTAAAGCAAACCTAAATAACCCGCAGGGTCAGATCAGCGAGATCCCCTCGGCACTGTCACGCTTTGAAATTAAAGCAAACCTAAACAGCCTGTAGGGTCAGATCAGCGAGATCCCCTCGTCACTATCACGTTTTGGAATTAACTCAAACCTTCGCTGAACAACATAAAAGCCAAGTCAAGCTACAATTCAGCCAATTCAGCATATGATATAAAGATAAGGGAAATTTATGTCTCGGTGGCTAACCCAAAAAAGGGGAGTCAACATCATACCTTAGTTATCAAAGAGCAGCAAACTAATAAAAATTAACGGAGAATACATATTCAGTAACTTAACAAAACAGCTTATTGACAGGCAATAAAAAATTCCATTAGTAGGATAAATTATGAGCCCACAACAGCCAAGCTCAATAGCTGCAAAAGTTCAATTTTTTACAAAATGTTACAAAAAAGAAAAAAGAGGCACACTATAGGCTATCACGATTGAACTTCTTCCTCATCTGTCGTAATGGAGGATACATTAGAATAAGAGGGCTCTGGCTCAGGAGGCCCAAAGATGCGCTCATCCTCCTCCCAGCGATTGAGGGGCTCATCCGGCGGAGCTATTTGGGTGAGATTGTCGATGTCAGAATCAGGGAGCTTGGCATGTACTGCGCGAAGAAAAGCGATTCGATAGCTAAGATGATCTTCTCGCTAGTCTTCGCGGGTTTGCTTCACCTTCAGCTTATACGTGGCCCTATGATGATCAAACTTAAGCTGAAGATCTCGCAAGGCCTCAGTCTTCCCTTCGGCGCTAGTTCTCCAATAGCCCAACCCCTTCTCCGCATTCTCCAAATCCTTCATCACCTTCGCTCTCTCCTCTCCCTCCCTCACCAGCTCAACCCTCAAATCCTCTATCAGCGCCTTCAGTCTCTTTTCCTCCATCTCGGCAGCCGAATTAACTTTGGCCAACGCCACCTCATATTTCTCTTCCATCCCTCGCATGGTGTTAATCAACTCCTTCCTCTTACTCTCCGAATATTCCAAGTCCGTAAGAGCTTGAGTAAGCTCCGTAGCTTGTTTCTTGCTCGACTCCCCCAACCTTTGAGCGGTCTCCTCCAGCTCAGCAAAGGTATCTCACTCTCGTTACACCTCTTTCAGCCGTTTGGCACTGCCTTGGGAGGCAGCATAGGCTGTCTCCACTTGATGCTATGCCTCAACTAGCGCCTTCGCCACCCGATGGGTAGCAGAAAAGGCCTTCACAACAACACGGATAGACAACCAACACTAAGAATACAAAACGCATAAATAACCAGCGAACCAATCCCTAAACACAAAAGGAAATACTTACAAGCAAAGCCTGCTGCTCAACATAGGCCCCCAGCTCGGTAGGGCCTATAGCACTGAAGCGTGCGTCTTCACTAGGGAGCTCGGTATAGCGCTCCAACTCCCCCAAAACCTCAGGCTTTAACAAAGGAACATATTCCCCATGGACTTTTCGCCATAACTGCGAAGAAGTCGACCAAAATTTGGTACACAACACAAACAGACACAAAACAAAGGCAAATTCTAATCGTCAAACATACCAACGGAGGATCATATTTCACCCACTGAACCTGATCCTCCTTTGTCAAAAGAACTTTCCCTTTGGAGGACTTCCCTCCAGCATCGCCATCATCGCGGGGATGCTTCTATCCCCTGTCCCTGATCTCCACACCCCTCGCAGCAGCGGGAGCCTTTTCCTTGGCATGAAGCCCCTCAGCGCTAGCTGCAAGCACTATGGCCCTAGGCGGAGTGGTATCTATGACAACCACATCCCCCTTCGCCTTGGCAGCTCCTTGTTGAACAAGGAGAGGATTTACAATCCCCTGCTCAAGTAGCCGCTGAGCCCAGCCCTCAACAACAACCTCCACATTTGGCGTTACCTCCATCGTTGCTGGTGTGGGACCAACAGCTGCCACCGGTGAGACAACTTCAGGCGCCTGCGTCCTTGCTGCTGCCACTGCAGGAATAATTTTTGGCTTCCACTTAATACGGGCCATTCCTACAAATAAAAAGAAAAGCAGTGATCAGTTTTTCGAAATCTCACCACCCTCAGCAGTCAAATCGGTATAAGCGATGGCCCCTTGATCCATCCAGCAAAAGAGGCCATCGGGTTGACCAAACAAGTACTCCGCCACACGCCAATGGATGCTTGGTCGGATTTCGCGAACAATCTCAGCCTCTCGGCGTTGCGAAGTGCTCAAACCTTCAGCTCGACGCCAGCTATGAGGATCCTCAGGAGTACGATTCCAGCGAGTATGAAAAGGAAACTTCCCATCCCTCAAGGGATTCGTCGCGTCCCTCTCAACTTTATCAGGAGCTGGAAATATCCAAAACCACTTGTCATTAAAATCCCTCACATGTGATTGCTTCTCCACTGGTTTTGGTGTGGGTTCTCTCATACTACCCCAAAATTCAAAAGCCCCCCACGTGTATTGTACGGGGCCTGAAGAAAAGACGGAACACACGTCCCGAGAAGGTAAAACCCAGTTCATGGCACATCCGCGCCAAGACGTCCAAAACGATCCATGCGTTTGGATGAAGTTACCCAGGGCACAAACCAAATTCACGCAGTACATCCACCACACCAGCTTTCAGAGGAAAGCGGAACCCCCAACGTACTTGTTGAAAAATTACAGGCACCAGATCCTCCTTCGAAGGATTCCACATCACCTCACCTTTCTTTGGGGCCTTCCTCAAAACGCCATGCGACGCTCCCACCAATAGTTGGAAAATTTCCTTTCGCTAAAAGAAAACAAAGAGATTGGGGAACAAATAGCAACATGCTAGCAGAAAACCAAGATAAACGAAAGAGTAATGAGAATACGCATACCCTAATATATACAACAAATCGTACGGAAAGCGAAACGGTACACCAGTCAATAAAATGCCATTATTACTGAAAACCAACAGCGAATGTGAAAGGCCGCGTCAGATCAACAGTCGCAGCTCCACAAAAGAGACGCTACGCGCGCCTAATGACCGTTCACAGACATCTTAAAGGCCCTAAAGAGCCTTTCACTTGGGCTCGTTAGGGGGGGACTCCTGATGTCAAGGCCCATTAAAGGCCCAAATAGGTGCACCTTGGCCCAAAAACAAGACCACATTCAAATTAGGCCTCGGTACAAACACACGCTGATACCCTTTCAGCGTAACATTTAGGCCGATCCAAAGTCTGCCGTCAAAAGGCCTTCAGCGCTACCCACCGCGCCTAAACGGAGACACCATCGGCAAAACCCACGCCGACCCTGTGCTCTTCTTATCTCTCCTTTGTCGCATTAAATGCAACCCTGACTGGTAGGGATGAATCATTTAATGCTCAGTCGGCTGAAAAAGATCCTCAAGCGGCTTGCCACGTGCGCACAGCTTGCAGGCGGACCCCACGTATCATCATTACATGTATCTCTATAAATATCAAGATGATCTTACACTTGAGAGGTAACTGTTTTACTAGAGCAAGAACATATTCATCGCCCCTCTCAGATAACTGACTTAAACATCGGAGGGTCTTCGCCGGGAACACTTCCGGCCGGAGACTTGTTTTGCAGGACCCAGAGACGTCAAAGATTGTGGATTACTCTCGGAAGACATCACGTAGTTCATCACTTTTTGGTCTCTATATGAACAAAAACATGTGCGATTTTGTTGTAGATACTATTTACTATAATGAGTGCGATTTGTTCAAGGAACAAATTCTTTTTTTAATGAAATGCATAGCAGATGATTAAATGGATATACGCATATCAAGTACACGAAATAGGCAAATAGAAAACTAATTTATCATTCATTGTCGAATTATCTAATCTTCTTAACAAGTAGTCTAGAACTATTTAAAACACTCAATCAGTTGGTATCGCATCATCCTCCAACATTTATAGTGGTATCTTTTTTATGAATTAATAATTATATTGGCGTTTGTTAAACTATAATTTTTCTATTTTAATTTTAGATTAGTTAAACGCAGTTACCATTTAACTTTAATTTAGTTCAACATGATTACAAATTACGTCAATTTTAATTCAGTTTTTTTATTTCGAGTTTCTGTTCATATTAAATGAAAAAAAATATAGACTTAAATTAACTTATTACAAAAATATGCATCAAGTTTAAATGAAAAAATATAGCCTTAAATCTTTTGTCCAATGTACAGAAAAAATGGATGTAAACGTTATAATTAACTGGATCAAATGACATATGCACCTCAATTATATATTCTGTTTCATATATGTGATGGATGATTAGACTCCCATGTCAACTAATTTGTGGTTTGAAACATTTGGAAAGTTTTCAACTTATTTAATCAAAAGGATATTAAATGGTATATGATGCGAGCAATTATTATGGATCAACTCAGATATATCTACGAGGAAAATAGTCTATGTAAAACACTAACTTTAATTGAAAGATGACCAATAAGAAATTAATACAACTTTTTTTATTAATATGTATCTCACAGTCTTCAGAATATTTGGCTTTTAGAATAAAGAAAATGAGAGGATTTGATGTTAGTGTTTTCGTGTAATTGTCAATTAATTGATTAATACGATCATGATATATCATCGAATAAGTCGGGAGAGTGTGGAGTGCATACTTGTACAAGTTATATCACGATTCAGGGGTCCGGGGGCAGCGCTCCCGGCAACGGGGTCCGGGGATAGTGCCCCAGGCTGGGGTTGAGCTAAGGTTAGCTCGAATAAAAAATTTTTCTGTTACATGTTTTTAGGACCAAAAACCGGCATTTTTCCCGAAAAGTCATGTGTTTTTAGAATATGTATAATCCCGAAAATTCATGTTTTATGGACATGTCCCTTGGACAAATATAAATACCTGGAACTGGTCATACATCAGATTGGATCATAAAATCATAGCATTTTCGAATTTTAAAATCTTGTTTAAATACTTTGATTTTATCCAATTGAAAATTTAGTAAAACCATCAAAATAGTTTCAGTCTGATAATGTTATCACGATTTCAGATTCATTCAAGTAATCCCCCTTTACGAACATTTGACATATCTAATATTTTTGGTATTTCATTGTAATTGGTCTATTTATAAATCTCAGTGAAACATTTTTACATACATGAAATGTAAATAAAATTGCAATTAATGTTACTCAAATGTAAAGTAAATATAAACTCTAACATTAGAGATTCTAGTAGATAAGTGAGCAGTCTCTCCACCATAATTTCATCTTCCCTAAAACTGCCCCTTTCATTTTAATAATTTTACATGGATAAAGTTCAAAGTTCTACAGTGCTTGTGAAATTTACTTGTGACAATCAAGTTTGGTACTAAAAATGAATAGATGGTTTTTCCATGATTATTTTCCTCAAAAGCTAAATCAACATGATCTTTTCACTAGAATCTCAACCTACCATTAGCCAATTCATTTTGCAAGATTTTTATTTAATTTATGGACCACTATAACTTATATATTATTTTATACATATGTGAAAAAAATACAAAGTTTAAAGTTTAACTTTATAGAAAGGTTTTCAAATTTAATTTTTTACATCAATAAATTTCATGCATAATCTTTCATAACGTAAAGCATTTTAAAACAGGAATTAATGAGTGTGAATGATTTGTAACCAATTAATACAAATATATTATATAAAAATAGGATAATGCTTAAAAAGTTATAAACTATTATATAATTACCAAAGTGTAATGATATCATCATATATTATAGTGGAAATAGTGTGTGTTTTCGTGATACATTGAAATCTTGTTCTTTTGTTATGATTGCAAAATATAATAAAGTTAAATAAATACATTTATATAATTAATGTAACGTATTTGAAATTGGCAAGGTTTTTGTGCATGTACACGTTGCTCTTGTTAGGCAGATAACCCTTTTATTTTTCCTATTTTTAGCCCTAATTTAGTGTATTTCTTTTTTTTTTTTTCCTTTAAAACGTTTCGGTGTATTCGGTCGCTTTTGAAGATATATTAAAAACGTGTTTGGAGATATAGTTCTCCGATTTTTTTTTTTCCGTTATTAAAAATATGTTAGATTTTAGCGCTTTAAAAAGCTTATAATTGAAAATTCCTAAACTCGTTATGGTGTTTAGTTAGGATAAAATACTGGATTCGTTGATGACATAAATGTCTAGAAACTAATTGTAAGTACGTTTCAGAAAGAATTACGAGAGTCCACATAAGAAATAAAAATAATTTGATACAAAAATGGTGGATTAAACTTGAAAAAATATTATGTTACGTATATATGTTCATCTCTCCATAGTTGCTTACTTATTATATATACGTGCTACACTGTGGGGATCTTTGGACCCTTATATTTTAAAAAATGTTACAAATTTTTTGATATAGTAAATATGGATCCCAAATTTACCAATTTAACACCATTATAATATCGGAACTACCAAATAATAATGTAAGGGAAAATAGAATAAATGCAGAAATTTTAAGATTTATCTAACTATATTCACCTACATATGTTATTGATTGAACAATTATTTAATTAAAATATCAAAGATATTGTAAATTAAATGTATAGTTTATTAATTGGTCTAATTTGTCGTGCAATTAAAATATTTATTACTATTATGCATAAATTTTTTTCATGTAATGGTTATAATTTTTGAGATTTTTTAATATATATATATATACACACACGTTTTTTTACGGAAGTGAATAGTTTATTACATAAAATCAAAGTTTACAGCATCCCTAATTAATTAAAGGTGAACAAGAATTAAACCAAGTTCCTCTATTTATCAAAGAATCAACTCTCTTGGCTATAATAAATGGACAACCTGATTTGCAAACCTTCTAGTAAAAACTACTTTAATGTTTGAAAACTAGCCAAAAAAGACCTACAATCCAACAAAATTGAACCTACGGGGAGCTAAAAACAAAGTCGAATTATTAAGACCATTAACAACCGTAAGCGCATCTAACTCAAGAACAATGTTATTCAAACGTTGGTTCTTTAACCAACAGAGTACTTCCCTGCAACTCATGGATTCCGCTAGCAAAGCATCACCACTACCTGAGAGCTACATTGATCTCATTGCAAGAACTCTCCCAAGATGGTCTCGCACAACACACTAGTGGTCTAACCTTCGACCAACTTCGAAAACGCTGCATCAATGTTAACTCCTAACCAACCCTGGGCCGATTTTCTCCAACTTACAGAACTCGTTGTTGGACTAGAATGCTGAATAGCATTTGCGGCCTGCCATTCACTCAAGAAAGCCTAATCCATGCCTCACAACATGCGACACTCTTAAGACTGATTAAGTGACGACTCTCTGGAAAAAAACATAACATCTAAAAGATTTAGTGCTTGTATTTAACAAATTTCGATGGCCACAAATTAATTGATTAAAGGGTAACCACAAATTAATTGATTTTATGTTACATGATTATTCTACGTGCATCTACATGTTGAGGCGTATAATCACATACTCATATGAATGGCTACAAAGTTTCTCAATTAGAATTGGACAAAACGTCCGGAATCACAAATAATCTCGAATTCTCAAATGTATCAATCCTCAGAATTTGAAGAAAGTGTACCAAGTTGTCGCTTATTACTAACATGGTGAGGAGAGAAAAAATTCATAAGAGCAAGTCTATGAATTTATGATATGTTTAGCATTAATAAATAGTTATAAAATCTTAAAATAGAATGAATATTTTCAAAAGAAAAAAAAGAGAGTTTGATTTAAAGGGAAAATATATTAAAAGGATCTTGAGAAATGGTAAAAAATTACATAAAAAATAAAGATAGATTATTTCTAAACGTTCGAGAAAACATACGAAGACAGATTATTTTTTTAACTTAAAAAGTAGAAAAAATCAAAAGGTGAAATATCATCCTTATAATTGATATGTCGAAAAATTTTTGTTCCTTCTCTTCCGAAGCCTACAAGTAATGATCATCAAAGATAAGATGCAATTCTTGAATTGGAACTGTTGTTGAATCAGTAAATATTAAGAGTTGTTTAACAAAATAAAAAAAATTAATTAATCGGGGCGGGTCATGATATAGAGGAGCGGTAAGCAAATTGGGATTTTGGGTTGGTAAAGCCGAGTTATTGTCCACTCAACTCAATGAATAGGTGAGGACAACAAGCACGTGACAACACACGTGAGATCCGTTTGTCTTTTTTGTTTAATCCAGCTCGTTAACTCGTAACAAACTCGATTAAAGATCCGCGAACATGTTCATTTCACTCGATAAATGTTCATAAATTAGCTCGATTATTATTACATAGAAAAAATAAAATTTATACAACTTAAAATAAAGTATAGGTATATGTATATATTACTCGAAGTAAATTTATGGTTTACTTTAAATTGTGTATTGAATTGAATTGATAATATTGTTGTTTATGAATAAAAATAAATGAGCTCATTCGTGAACAAAATTAGTGAATTGTTCACCAACAAAATAAATGAGTTGTTCGTGAACAGCTCGCAAACAAACGAACGCAAATTAAATTTTGAGCTCGAATTCTAACTCGGCTCGGCTCGTGCTCGTTTAAAAATTGAACAAATGACATGAACATACCCAAACTCGGCTCGTTTACAACCCTATTTGGTGGAGACCGACACTATCATCACACCTTACATACACACAAGAAACTAGTTGGCAAATTTGTTTACTAAATCCTCTGTTTTAAAAGGCAGTCAAGGTGGTCGTTTAGGCGGGATTTTTTGGAACACCGTCATGATTTTATATAATCGAACGGTCAAGGCGGAAAGTGTCATCAAAACCCAGAAAAATGTTGCCAAATACTAGAAAAGTGTCATCAAAGCCTAGAAAAATGTCACCAAAACTCAGAAACATGTTGCCACATGAATTTTTAATTTTATCATATAAAAATTTATTTGTTAGTTAAATTTAATATTTTATTTCATTAATAAATATTAATATTTAAAAATACTACCTAATCCCCACCTAGGCCCCGATTAATCCTCGATTAATCATCGCCTAGGCCCCCAAACTAGCCGCCTGATTAGTGCCTAACGCGTGACTAAATCTAAGAATTTCAAAGATATGGTTAGGGAAAAGAGACCTAAAAGACATGAAGAACAAAGCAGAAAATTCAGAGTGAGGGGTACAGGAATCTGTTATGCAAGATGTAACTGTTTTATGCAACTTGTAGCAGCTCCCTAACTGTTTTACTTACTAGCTAGTTAAACAATCAATTGTAAACCACTGATACACTATATAAGGTGGATTCCAGTAACTTGTAAATCTCAATTCAGTATTCAATCAATAACCGAAACTTAATCTTTTCCTTAGTTTTCTCAAAAGGACCGGATCAATCTGGGAGCATGCATCTTTTAAACAGTTGGAAATAGTTTTAAAGACAGCACTCTTAAAAAATTTTCTTTTATGAACATTTTGTAGTTATTTCTCAAAAGTAAAATTATAGATACACATTTACATTTTACAATCTCCACTATTCATCTTTGGATAGCTAAATCCCCACCACAAGATGAAAACAAGATGAATGGTGGAGATTGCATAGTATCAACGGGTGTCAAATAACTGGTGTCAATATAGAATTACAGTTTCTTCGGTAATTCTATGTTGACACCAGCTTGTTTGACACCCATTTACATTTTACAATCTCCACTATTCATTTTTGGGTAGTTAAATCTCTACCATAAGATGAAAACAAGATGAACGGTGGAGATTGCATAGTGTCAACAGGTGTCAAATAACTGGTGTCAATATAGAATTACTGTTTTTCTTTATATATTAGAGATTGTAAGATGCTTTACATTCTCTTTTAGCTATTTTTGTTTAGCTTTGATGGTGAAGAGTAATATATATGATAGCTCACTCTTTAACTCGGGCTTTTTTGTAGATGATTTTGGATTGAGTAATTGACTAACCCATTGACTTGTGTTACTCCCTTACTTTCTTAATGCATGGAATATGTAAAATCAAAATTTGTTTTGTCAGAAAACCGAAGTGGCTACTTTTGATTAAATATAAATCGCCATATACATTTATTCAAAAACATCATGAAAAATCTTTTGATGAAATGAATTAAAATGATTAGTGGAAATTGATAGTTGCGTCATTTGACTAAAATAATGATAGTATATTCCTAAAAAAATAGGATTGCTTGAATCACACAACAAATTAAATGAATATAAAAAACAACGCAAATTCTACGATGATTTTGTTTTGGACAAAGTTATCATTACTTTGTCCTTTTTAACTATTAGATCAAGGATGTGAAAATTAATCTAATGGTTACAAAGTGCAAAATAATGATAACTTTGTCAAAGACAAAGTTACCATAGAAAACACTAAAAAACAATACATGCAATAGACGCTCATGTTTCCAATCCATGCGGTGTCAGCGATGCAATCGTCAAAGGTCGTAATTGAAAGAGTAACGGTTTTAATTTGTGTGAAAATATAAAAATAAAATTTAATGTAGTTTTTAAATCGAATAAAGCTTTTATTTTTTTTTATAATATAACAGTATATATTAAAATTTTAGTTGTTTTTACAAATGTATTTTTTGTTGCTCAATTGCATATTTTACTTTATTCTTTATTTTATGTAGAAGATTCAACATATTTCTTCATAATTACCTTAGGCTCCAAAAATATAATTACTGGGGATGCCTCTGCCAGTGTTCGCGCGGATTCCATAGAGAATCGAGATTCTACAGAAAAACATGATTATGATAATAAAAATGATTGTTTATAGCCAATTTATTGACTATAGTGCAGGTTAAATGAGCAAATAATGCAATGGAATTCGTCCATTATAAATGGACAAACAAGTCCACTATATAAAATGGACTCATGTGTGGACATTGCAATGGACATGATTTTGTCCATAATCATGGGCATTAGCCTATTGTTATGTAATGTAGATGTCCATTAAAATGTATCACAAACTTATTGTAAGTGACTTGCATTAATGCAATGGATGTGTATCCATGGTGGTCTAGTGTTTCATTGTGTCACATACGTATACACGTGCAATTTCCTTATTCGTTTTGGAAACATGGACAAAATGTCCCCTTTGGTGACCAAGTTGGAGATTCTTTATTGTTATTCGTGCACGGAAATACAGGGGATAACCTAGAATCGCTGAGAAATTATATTGTATACGATTCTGTCAACATGCATGTAATTTATACATGTGCAAGGACAATACTTCGCTTTCCGTATTCACCAATGAATGGAGATAAAAATGTCTCCATTTGAAACTATATCAGAGAATTTTTCATTGTTGTTCATGCGGATAAGGGGGAGGTGTTAGGATGATTTATGGAGTCAAAAATTTCTATGAACATAGAGGGTTTTTTTTTGTATAGTTTTACCTACTTATAAGTTATAGCCTAATGATGTCCTTCAAAAGTGGTCTTCCGCTTATCGAGTCTTCAAAGGTCCTGCAAAACAAATCCTCGGCCGGAAGTGTTTCCGGCGAAGATCCTCCGACGATCTAGTCAGTGGTCAGAGTAAAGGGGGTCTTAGTAAAGTTCTTTTATGATTACGTACCATTTTTCCGTTAGAGACTTGCTATTTATAGGATTTTTGTGTAGTGATGTCATGCAGGACCTATCTGTAAGAGGTACACGTGTGGCCCGCCGCTTGGGGGTCTTGTCCGCCGTCGGAGCATTAAATGATTCATCTCTGCTAGTTGGTAATGCATTTAATGCGGCAGAGGAGAGAGAAACGCCAGAGTAGTGGGTTCTGAGGGTGTGGTCTCAGCGAAGTGGCGGTGGGTAACGCCGAAGGTTATTTAATTTGGTTCTATACCTCGGCGAGACGTCGTGCTGACAGGGTCTCGGCGCGTAGTGATGCCGAGGTACACATTTGTTTGGCCCGTGGTTTTTGGATC